>JAADWU010000591.1:0-11006 GCA_023336255.1 Pythium graminicola | reverse complement strand
TTCTATCAGTATGTAAATTTAAGTCAGAAATCCTATCTTCATTAATTTGAAATATTAAATTTCAATTATTACTAGTTATTTGATTAATTGAATTGTTTAAAATTTGAATTAACATTTTAAGATAAATAAGTATCTATTTTTTTTTTACTTTAATTAGCCACTCTTTTAATCTACTTAAATCATTGATATCTTCAATTTGAAAAAAATCTATAATTAAAAAGGCTTCTTTTTTTGTAAGACCGTGACTTATTAATTCTGAAAAAGGACATAAATTTTTTTCATTCCAGTATTCAGCAATTAATTTTTCGTTTTTATTTAATATAAGTACATTATTTGTATCTAAAAACTTTTCTACTATTTTTATTATAAGTTCTAAATCAATATTATTTTGATTTAAACAAATAGGTTCTAAAATGTTATTAAGATTTTTAAAATTAATAATTATAATAAAAAAAAATATTATAATATAAATTTTGTTATTATTTTGATTTAACATATTTTAAATTCAAAATAAAAATAAATAATTTTAAATAAATTAAAACTATTTATTTTATTTTACGTAAAAATAGATTTTTTTGATTTTCCTATTTTTAATATATTGAAATCTATTTTTTGAATAATAAAATTAATTTATAATGATAATAAATTAATTTTATAAATAGAGATGTCTCCATATATTTTAAAAAAAACAATCATGATAGCTAAACCAATAGCTGATTCTGCTGCTGCAACTGTTAAAATAAATAAAGAGAATAATTGACCTATTAAATCATCAATAAAAACTGAAAAATATATAAAATTTAAGTTTATTGATAATAATAAAAGTTCAATAGACATTAGAATAATTATAATATTTTGTCGATTTAATATAATACCAAATAAACCTAGACAAAATAAAAAGAAATTAACGATAAAATGATTTAAAATATTCATATTTTATAACCAATTAAAACTTATTAAAATACTTGAAGTATATAGAAACCAGCTTATTGAAAATGGTAATAAAACTTTCCAACCTAATCTCATTAATTGATCATATCTATATCTAGGTAAAATAGCTCTAGCTACAACAAATAATATTACAAAAAAAGAAATTTTTAAACCCATCCAAAATGAACCCGGTAAAATATTTAAAAATCCTATATTAAATGGAAATGGTGCTAACCAACCTCCTAAAAAAAGTATGCTTGTTAAACTACTCATTAAAAGCATATTAGCATATTCACCTAAAAAGAATAAAGCAAAACCCATAGCAGAATATTCAACATTATAACCTGAAACTAATTCAGCTTCAGCTTCTGGTAAATCAAAAGGATGTCGATTTGTTTCAGCTAAACAAGAAATAAAGAAAATTAAAAAAATTGGAAATAAAGGCACACAATACCAAACAGTTTTTTGAGCTAATACTATAGCGATTAAATTTAATGATTTAGCACATACAATAACAGATAAAATTGAAAAACCTATTGTTAATTCGTATGAAACCATTTGCGCTGCAGATCTTAGGGCTCCTAAAAAAGAATATTTAGAATTACTAGACCAACCAGCTATTATAATACCATAAACTCCTAAAGAAGATATAGCTAATATGTATAAAACACCGATATTTAATTCAGTATAATACATACCAAAACCTAAAGGAATAATAACCCAACTTAACATACTTAAAAAAAAAGTTAAAATTGGTGCTAAAATGAATAAAATTATATCCGCATTACTAGGTAAAATAGTTTCTTTAACAAAAAGTTTTAAACCATCTGCTAAAGGTTGTAATAAACCAAAAGCACCTACAACGTTGGGACCTTTTCTTCTTTGAATAGAAGATAATATTTTACGTTCTGCTAATGTAAAATAAGCAATAGCAATTAATAAAGGTAAAACTAAAATTAAAATTTTTAAAATTGTGTATATCATAATTATTTTATTTATATATTATTTGAAATTATTATTATTTTTTATTAATTTTTTAGAATTAATTAATATTTTAGAATATTGTTCTAATATATTAGTATAATAATAGTTTTTTATTAAAGAATTTAAAAAATTTACATTAATATTTGTAATTTTTTTATTTTCTGAAATAGGGTCATCAATAATTTTTAATTTTTTTTTCGATAAATAAGGTAAAACCTCTTTAAAAATTAAAAATAAATTTTCTTTTTTTTGAAATTGATTTTTATTTATTAAAAATTTATATAAATATTTAAAAATAATAGAATCTTTTCGTTGTTCCGTATCCAAATTTAAAATTTGATCATTTTTTTGAATGAAACCCTCAATATTTAAATATGTACCTTTTTTTTCTAAAAAAGTTAAACCAGGTAATATTAAATTTGAATTTTGAGCATCTTCAGTAAAATGATGTCCTTGATAGATATAAAAATATTTTTTATCTTTTTTTAAATTATTTTTTAAATTTGTATTTAATAAATAATAAATACCAGAATTTAAAGTATTTAGTTTTGAATTATTAAAATTTATTTCTAAAAAGTTAATAAAACCCGTTTTAGAATGAAAAAAATTAATATTTTTATTGCTAAAAGTTTTCAAATTTTTAAATTTAGAAATTAAAAAAAAATTATTTTTTTGATTTAAAATATTTTCGCCAAAAATTATTACAGGGTTTTTAGCTTTTTTTAATTTTTTACAAAAACTATGTTTTCCACTTAATATATCTATTAAAACATTATTTGTTAAACCTAAATTTTTAACAGGAAAAGTAAAATCATTATTATGGCCTATATAAGCAACTTCAAAATTTCCTTTTTTTAATCTATTTATTAAATGTATATTTAGTATTGAACCTTCTTCTCTAATATTACTATTAATTATTAAACATAAATCACTATTTTCAATAGATTTAAGAGAATTATTGAATAAAAAATTATTAGTAAAATCCGAATTAATTTTTAAATTATTAGTTTTTAAATATTCTTCGAATAATATATTTGAAATTCCTAATTTATTTAAATTTTTTTTTAATAAAAATAATGATTCTAATTCAACTAAATCACCGATTATTGCTTTAATATTAGAACTATCAGTTGTATTTAATTTTTGATTTAACACATTTAATGCTTTAGACCATGATATTTTTTGAAATTTATTATCTTTATCTTTTAATAATGGATATTTAATACGTTGATATTTTAAACTATCAAAAAAAAATCTTGTTTTATTTGTAATCCATTCTTTATTAATATTAAAATTTGTTTTAGGTAAAATACGAACAATTTCATTATTAAAAATATCAACTTTAATATTAGAACCAATACCATCTAAAATATCTACACCCTCTCTTTTTTTTAATTCCCATGAACGAGCTTTAAAAGTAAAAGGTTTTGATGTTAAAGCGCCAACAGGACATAAATCAATTAAATTACCTGAAAATTCAGAGTTAAAAATATTTTGATAATAAAAATTAATTTCAGTTTTATTACCTCTACCTGTTGTACCTAAATTATCAATACCACAAATTTCATTAGCAAAACGAACACAACGTGTACAATGTATACATCTAGTCATAATTGTTTTAATAAATGGACCACAATATTTATCCTCTACAACTCTTTTTTTAAAAAAAAAACGACTTCTATCTGAACCAAATATCAAGGTTTGATCTTGCAAATCGCATTCCGAAGCTTGATCACAAATAGGACAATCTAATGGATGATTTATTAATAAAAACTCTAAAACACTTTCTCTAGCCTTTTGAACTAAAGGTGTATCTGTGAAAATTTTCATATTGTTCATTACTGGCATTGCACACGAAGCAACTGGTTTTGGTGAGTTTTCAATTTCAACTAAACACATTCTACAATTACCTGCAATTTGTAAATTCTCTTGAAAACAAAATTTTGGTATTTCAATCTTTAAACTATTACAAGCTTGTAATACCGTTAAATTTTTATTTACTTTTAATTTTATACCGTTTATATATATAGTTATCATATTATATAATTTAAAAAATTAAATTCTATTTTATTACTAAAAAAATAAAAATTATTCTAAAATTAATTATTTTTTTAAAAAAAAACAATTAATTTTTTATATTTTAAGATATAAATTAAAAAATTGTCTTAATTTATTATCTTTTTAATCTTTTTAAAGGAGGTGTATTATTTTTTTCTTCTTCTAAATCAAAAAAAGCTTTTTTTGAAGAAGAGTTAATAATATTTCCAAAACTTTCAATAAAATTAAATTTAGTACTACACAAACATTTTTCGACCGAAAAATTTTTACTTATTAAATACGATTTAATATCTTTTTGTGAATAAAAAACACTTTTTTTTGAAATAATATTATTACGTTCATCCATACTAATATCATTATTTGATAATAATTCATTTTGACTACGTTTATGTTCGTCAAAATATAATAAAAATTGTTGCCTATCATTAAACAAATAATGAGTTTCTCCTTTTAATAACTCTTCAAAAAAAATGTCACCCTCAGTATTTTGACTTAAATAAAATGATGAAAATATATAAAATGGTAATAAATCTGAATTTACTGTTAATTTCGCAGAAGTATTAATTATAGGTAATAATAATTTTTTTTTAATTTCATATTCCTTTGTCTCTTCTAATGAATATTGCTCAAAATAATTAAAACCTAATTCATATGAAATTAGTTTAAAAACCTCTAAACTTCCCAATAAATTTTCTTCATTGTTATTTCTTAACATTATAGTGATAGAATCAATTGTATTAATTAAAAAATTAATATAATTTGTAAAATCTATTAAATTTTTAAAATAATTACAAATACCTCTATTAAATGTAAAATCAAAAATAATATCTATAATATTGATTGGCAATGCTTTTGCTTGAAAAACATGAATCTTAGAAAAAATTTTAACCCAATTTTCTAATCTATCGTGTTCAATTTTTGATTGAATTACATCAAAATAACATTTTAAGAAAATAAATCGGGTTTTATGACAATTATAATTCAAATCATCAAGAATATTAATAAAATCTTCAATTCTAATATCTAGGATATTAGGATTATACTTATAAGTGATTGTTTTAAAAATATCAATTTTTTTTTGAACCAAGATATCCATCTCATTGTTTATTTCTTTAAAAATTTTAAAATTATAATTATTAGAGAAACTTTTACTAGAATTACCTAAATAAGCTGTATATTTAATATTTTTTTTAAATATACGTTCATATTCTAGTTCAATATTTTCTTGAATACTTTCTTCACTTAAAATAAAAGAATCTAAATCTGGTTCATGAATAGATCCTGAATCTGTTGAATTTCCAGTATCATCAGAAGCTTCCATACAAAAAACCATATTATTATAAATTAATTCAGGAATTAAAATAAAACTAGTTAAAGTAATTAAGAAAAAGTTAATAAAAAATGAAAATAAATTAATTTTATTTTGATTTAAAAAAAAAGGTATGCTCTCTATTTGAATAGAAGTTGTTAAAATTTCAGTATTTTTTCGTACTGAAAAAGGTGCCATAAAAGGAATACTTTTACAAAATCCTTTAAAAATTATTATTGAAAGTACTGCTATATATATAACTAATGTTATTATCATAAGTTCTTCTTAAAATATGTTTAAATTTAATATATACAAAAATAAATAAGATAAAATAAATTTTAAATATTTGTTTATCTCCTAAAAGATATATTTTATATATTTTTATGAACAAACAAAATATTTTAATTTTAGTATTTTATTTATATTTAAATGATTTTTATATAAATATTTAAAATAATATAATTATTTGGAAAAATTTAAAAAATAGAATTTCTAAAAATTAATAATAATATATATAATTTATTTGAATTAATATTTTTATAATTAAATTAATTTTTTTTATTTAAAATAAATTAAAGTATATACATATTTTAGTAATTTTTTAAATACATATAAAAATAATTTTTCATTAAAAAAGTTCGTATTTTTAATTATTTTTTAATAACATATTTATAAAGTAAATATATATTGTAATTTAAAATTTTAAATCAAAATATAAAGAAATCGGGTGATTTTTTATACAAGAATATTAAATTAAAAAAGTATATAATACATAGGGATCAAGGAGCATAAAATTTTTCAAATAAAAAATTATATTTAAAATAAATAAATTTTATTTTTTATTTGTTTTTTTTTTTTTTTTTATATCATTTAAGTTATATAAAAATATGCCAAATTTTTTAAGAAAAATTATATTTTATTTAAAAATTTTTAATATAAAACATCCTTATTTTTTATTTTATTTATTATATGTATTATGTGTTATTATTATAGTTCCTTATGTATATTATAATGACTTTTTTGAATTTTTCTCTCATAATCAAAATATAAAAAATAATACAATCATTCAAGATAATATTGAAATAAATGACTTGGAATTAAAAAAAGCAAAAAATGTTAAAAAAGAGGTACCTTTCTACGATACTAAAAACCCTTTAGCAGGTGCATTAGTTTTTCTTGTAATAGAATTATGTTGTTTTTATTTAAAATAAATTAAAAAATTATTCTATTTATTTTATAAAAAAAAAATTAAAAAAAAAAGAGAGGGGGGGGGAGTTTTCAAAAATACTTTTTTTCAGTATATATATATTAATTTCTTTAAAATAATTAATTTTAGAATAATTTTTATTTTTTTAGTAATAAAATAGAATTTAATTTTTTTAAATTATATAATATAATAATTATATATATTTTTTTTTAATTTTATAAAAAAATTTAAAGATGTTATTTATACTAAAACATCTCTAAAATAAAATATATGTAAAAATATAGAGTTTATGATGATAACATTACTAATTTATACAATAATATTTTCAATAATAATTTTTAAAGGATTTTGTAAAAGTATTCCTTTTATGACACCTTTTTCAGTACGAAAAAATACTGAAATTTTAACAACTTTTATTCAAATAGAAAGTTTACCTTTCTTTTTCAATCAAGGAAAGATTAATATATTTTCTTTCTTTATTAATTTTCTTCTTTTAAGTTTGATTAGTTTTACTCTTCTACCTAATTTAATTTTTGATCAAAATACTTTTTGTCAAGATAGTTTCGATGAAACTCAAAAAACTTCAGAATATTTTCAACGTAATAGTAGAGAAATAAGTAAACATTTTAAAAATATTTCTGTAGTTCATCAAAAAATATATAAATCTTTTTTAATTTATCAAAAAAATAGTGATGCTCCAAAATTAATTTTAAAAAAATACGATTTTGGCAAGTTTCCAGATTTAGATAATTATCAAGTAAAAGAAATAAATCGTTATATTATGGCGATAGACTCTAACGGGCAATTTGTTCAAAAAGAAAAAAATCCAGAAGTTATATTATAGTCCCAGATTCAAATGAACAAAAAGTTTATACAGAAAGAGCCATAGAAAGATATAAAAATTTTTTAAAAAATGGATATGATTATTGTTTAAACACAAATTTTTCTAATATGAATGATCCTTATATTTCTATGAAAGAAATTGCTCGTATATTATCTGTAACAACGGCTATTTGTAATAATTTAGTTATGGAAGGTGCACCTAATGAAGTTACTAATGAGTATAAACCTACGACTCGTATTTATCAAGAAGAGGTCACTAAATTAATTACAGAAATAACTTTTTCAGATCAAAAAATATCTATTTTTATAAAAGATATTTTAAAAAATAAAATTTCTATTGCTAAATCACCACATTTTTATCAAGATTTTCAAACAATATTAAATATTAATAAAATAAGCTTAACAACTAATAAAACTTTACTATATTTATCAAAACATAATTTAACACCACCTTATAGAAGTACACCAATTTATTTGGGGCAAGAATTGTATCCTCAAACTATAGATGAACAAATTGCATTTACATTATCATTTGAACCAACTCCTGCACCTATATTAAATGGTGAAAAACCTTATGATTTTATTGAGGACATCCCAGATTATAGTGATTCTGAAATGAGTGATTAAATTAAAATTATATTAATTTTTTAATTAGCTAAAATGATTAAATAAAATTTATAAAATATAAATAAAATATGTTATTTTTAATAACATATTTACATTTATTTAAAGTCCTTTTATTTAATAAAAAATATAAAAAAATAAAATAATTTTTAATATAATTATAATATATTAAAAAAATATATAATTTAAAAAACAAAATTCTTATAAAATACATATTTTAAGGGATAAATAAATATTTAAAATTTATTTTATCTTATTTATTTTTGTATATATTAAAACTTTAATTAAAATTAAATCAAATTATGATAACAAATTATAAAAGTCAAATCGCTTATTTAGACATGGCAGAACCATGGCAATTAGGATTTCAAGATCCTGCAACACCTGTAATGGAAGGTATTATTAACTTTCATCATGATTTAGTGTTTTTCTTAATTATTGTAACAGTTTTTGTTTGTTGGATGTTATTTAGAGTAATAACATTATTTGATGAAAAAAAAAACCCTATTCCTGCTACATTTGTACATGGTGCTACTATAGAAATTATTTGGACAACTATTCCTGCTTTAATTTTATTAACAGTAGCTGTACCTTCTTTTGCTTTATTATATTCTATGGATGAAATTATTGATCCTATTATTACTGTTAAAGTAATTGGTAGTCAATGGTATTGGAGCTATGAATATTCTGATAATTTAGAATTTGCAGATGAACCTTTAATCTTTGATAGTTATATGGTACAAGAAAATGACTTAGAAATCGGACAATTTAGACTTTTAGAAGTTGATAACCGTGTTGTTGTACCTACAAACAGTCATATTAGAGTATTAATAACAGCTTCTGATGTTTTACACTCTTGGGCTATTCCTTCTTTAGGTGTTAAATTAGATGCTTGTCCAGGCCGTTTAAATCAAACTTCTATGTATATTAAAAGAGAAGGTGTATTCTATGGTCAATGTAGTGAAATCTGTGGTATAAACCACGGTTTCATGCCTATTGTTGTAGAAGCTGTTTCTTTAGAAGACTATTTAGTTTGGTTAAAAAACAAAGTTAATTTTGATTTAGACGCATAATATTTATTTATAAAAAATGCTTTTAAAAATAATTACATCATTAATAATAATAATTTTATTATTTTCTGATATCAAAATTATTAAAAATAAAATCAAACAATTTTTAAAAAAATAAAGACCAATGTTCTTTAAACTTAAAATAAAATCTTCTCGAAAATGTAATTTTTTATTTAAAATATTATAATCTTTTTAATTTTTATGAATTTACAAAATTTATCAAATTGGTCAACTAGATGGCTTTTTTCAACAAATCACAAAGATATAGGTACATTATACTTAATTTTTGGTGCTTTTTCAGGTGTGGTTGGTACAACTTTATCTGTTTTAATTAGAATGGAATTAGCACAACCAGGTAATCAAATTTTTATGGGAAATCATCAATTATACAATGTTGTTGTAACTGCTCATGCTTTTATTATGATTTTCTTCATGGTTATGCCTGTTTTAATAGGTGGTTTTGGTAATTGGTTTATACCTTTAATGATTGGTGCTCCAGATATGGCTTTCCCTCGAATGAATAATATTAGTTTCTGGTTATTACCTCCATCATTATTATTATTGGTATCTTCAGCTATTGTTGAATCAGGTGCTGGTACAGGTTGGACTGTATATCCACCATTATCTAGTGTACAAGCTCACTCTGGACCTTCAGTAGACTTAGCTATTTTTAGTTTACACTTATCAGGTATTTCATCTTTATTAGGTGCTATTAACTTTTTATCAACAATTTATAACATGAGAGCCCCAGGTTTAAGTTTTCATAGATTACCTTTATTTGTGTGGTCAGTATTCATCACAGCTTTCTTATTATTATTAACATTACCTGTATTAGCAGGTGCTATTACAATGTTATTAACTGATAGAAATTTAAATACATCTTTTTATGACCCTTCAGGAGGAGGTGATCCAGTTTTATATCAACATTTATTTTGGTTTTTTGGACACCCTGAAGTTTATATTTTAATTTTACCAGCTTTTGGTATAATTAGCCATGTTACAGCTACATTTTCTAAAAAAAATGTATTTGGTTATTTAGGTATGGTATATGCTATGTTATCTATTGGTTTATTAGGTTCAATTGTTTGGGCTCACCATATGTTTACAGTAGGTTTAGATGTTGATACTAGAGCTTATTTTTCAGCAGCAACAATGATTATTGCTGTTCCAACAGGTATTAAAATTTTTAGTTGGTTAGCAACAATGTGGGGTGGTTCATTAAAATTTGAAACACCTATGTTATTCACATTAGGTTTTTTATTATTATTCGTAATTGGTGGTGTAACAGGTGTAATTATGTCTACTTCTGGTATTGATATTGCTATTCATGATACTTATTATATTGTAGCACATTTCCACTATGTATTATCTATGGGTGCTGTATTTGGTATTTTTGCTGGTTTCTATTATTGGATTGGTAAAATTACAGGTCGTCAATATCCTGAAGTATTAAGTCAAATTCATTTTTGGTTATTCTTCATTGGTGTTAATGTTACTTTCTTCCCAATGCACTTTTTAGGTTTAGCTGGTATGCCTAGAAGAGTACCTGATTTTCCAGATGCTTATAGCGGTTGGAATGCAATAGCTTCTTTCGGTTCGTATATTTCATTCTTTTCATCTCTTTTATTTTTCTATGTAGTATATGTTACTTTAGTACATGGTAAAAAAATTGAAAATAATTATTAATAAAAAAATTATTATATAAATTATTTTATGTTTATAAAATAATTTATATAATTTCTTTATTATGAGGGAATAATTTAATTGGTAAAATGAGGGTCTCCAAATCCCTTTTTGTGGGTTCAAGTCCTGCTTTCCTTGTTTTTTGTCTATTTATTTTAAAAATAGATACTTATTTATCTTAAAATGTTAATTCAAATTTTAAACAATTCAATTAATCAAATAACTAGTAATAATTGAAATTTAATATTTCAAATTAATGAAGATAGGATTTCTGACTTAAATTTACATACTGATAGAA
>JAADWU010000590.1:0-11009 GCA_023336255.1 Pythium graminicola | reverse complement strand
TCGTACTGCGTATCAACGTGGGCATCGCATGGAGATTGATGGACGCATGGTACTGGTTGATTATGAACGAAGTCGTGTGATGCGTGGATGGAAACCACGTCGTTTAGGCGGCGGATTGGGTGGTCGTAAAGAGTCGGGTCAGTTGCGCTTTGGTGGCCGAGAGCATCCATTCAAGCCATCGCGGGCCTGAGGCGGACACTTCATGACGTGCCTCTTCGGCGACGTCACCTTGGTGGGTGATTGATGCCTTTCAAAAACCCAAAACTGAACAGCTGCTGTCTCCCCGCACCTTCGCGCAACCTTCCACATGTGTAGTTTCGTGAATAACTTCATTTTAACAGTCTATATATCGTATAAAATATATTAAATGTTGATAAAAGTACTATTCTCAGTCTAGAATGTTTGGTCTTGGTAATTTAGAGTTCCCCGTCTTTTTTTCCGTTTTCAGGTTGTTCTTCTCAGCTCTCTGCTCAGTCGCTTTGGGCGCCCAATTGAGAGGCAGGGGGAATGTTGCACGAAGCATTTTACTTGTTTTCAGTATACTCCTTTCGCGCAACTTGTACTTCCTCCCTTGTGCACAGTCATTGTGAACTGTACGGGCAAAGCGCCCCATTACCTGACGACGGTGAGAAGTGCGTCACGTCTGCGGCCTTTGCTTCGGTCTGACGGCTGCTATACGCACACCAAACGCTTTGATCTCTTCCGTCGGCTCTTGCGTGCGCGTGGTGACTGGTCTTTACGTCTTCTTGCGCTCTCTATTCGTCGAAATAGGCCCGAATCAACAGGGTTCGACACGCTCCATCCGCGCGATTTATTTTGGCTCTACTCAGAACACGCATCTAGACGGTAGGTCTTTATGGAAACGAGGAAAGGATAAGGGACGGGTGGCTAATCGGGTGTTGGATTCTGACCAATAGGTGCACGACGTGGCCTACGTGACTACTATGGACTCGGAACCTTTTGTCAATGATTTTGGGCTGGGAATGCCACTCGATAACCGGTATATGAACCAACTCAACCTCGGTGGTATGGGTGGCATGGCGGGGGGTGCGAACGATCTGATGAACCCTGCTGGTCTCGACTTTAGCAGTACGATGATGATGATGGATTCAAACACCTCGTTGATCGGTCCCCCGGGCTCGTCGACGGGTATGATTGATTTTCCAGACGAGCTCAATTCACCCAAGAACAGCAATAGTACCATGAGTGGTGCGACAACGTCGGCAACCATGAGTGCGGCGAGTTCAGGAACATCCTCATCGTCCGATGCTGCGTTGGCAGCGAGTGAAGCCATCCCGTTTCCAGCCGCGTTGGCAAACGAAACGCCATTGAATATGAACGCCACGGCAGCCACGACACAAATGGCCAACCAAAATCGAGCATCGATCAGTGGGAGTACGGCCATGAACTTTACTGGCATGGACATGAACACAAATGCGATGGCGGGCACCATGAATGTGAACATGAACCCGGCGATGAATGGCGGCGTGAACATGTCCATGCCCATGAATATAGGGATGACAACCGGTTTCATGCCAGATATGAACATGGGCTTTGCAATGAACCCAATGTTTATGAATGGCGGGTACAACCCCATGCAGCAACAGCAGATGAATGGCATGATGATGAATGGTCAAATGTACTTTCAACCGCAACAACAACAACAACAAGAGTACCTTCGAATGCTTCAGCAACGCCAATCGCAGCTTCAGTTTGCCAACATGCAGCAGCAACAGCAACAACAGCAACAACAACTGGCGAAGGCACAACAAGCACAAGCTGGTCAAGCACAAAACGCTGCGGTTGCGGCCCAATTGCAGCGGCAGCAGCAAATGCAGGCTCTTCAACAACAAATGGCGCTACAACAGGGTCGGGCAGCCAATGGTGTGCAGACGGTGAATCAAGTGGCAGCTACTCCGCAGCAACGTTCAACACCTCAGCAACCGCAAGTGTCGGCAGCACAACAGCAAGCTACGGCTACGGCAACCGCGAACCAGAGACAGTTCCAAGCAAACACCCAGCAAGCAAGTACTCCCGCTGCGCTCCCGCCGAACACTTCTTCTGGTGCCCGCCAGCCTTGGCATTCACCAGCCGACCAGGCATTGCGACGAGAAATGTCGAATCAAATCATGCGTGTGCTTCAGAGCCAAAAGTCCAACGCTCCTGCGAATTGGTTACAACGGTTACCTGAGATGGCGAGACGGTTGGAAGACGAGTGTTATCGCATTTCGACGTCACGGGAAGAGTACGCGAACATTACGACTCTTCAAAGCCGGTTAAAGAGCATCGTTCGGGCAGCTCAATCACAGCAACGTGGTCGAGTAGCACCAGGATCGACTCAGAGTGCTGCGACAAGTCAGACACCGTCGGCAACTACTGCGACGACGGCACAAGCGCCTAAAATGGAGCCAATGCCGATTCCATTTCCTGGTGCGGAGGCAGTCAAACCCGCACCAACACCTGCTGTGAGTCAACCAGCCAACGCTGCGCCTCAGCCAATTCAAATGCCGCCAGAACTGCAAGGCCCAACCACCAACGTGAAGGTGGAGACTCCACAAGCAATCCCGATGCCTCCCGAGTTAGCGAACGCAGGAAGTCAGCCATCGACTGCGGCCAACCCGATGGCAATGCCCACATCGGATGCGAGCAAGCAAGCAATGTTGGACGCGGCTGCGGCAACCAACGCTGCTGCTATGGCTGCTGCAAACCAGAATCGTTCAGCATTATTCCTTCGGCAGTTCAAAGCGCGAGCGCAGCATGTGACATCTTCGCTTGAAGAGGAGCAAAAGCGCGAGTATCACAATAAGCTGCAATCGATGACGACGAGCGATGTGATGAATGCGAACTCAAAGGGTGTCCTGCAACGCCAACAGCAGCGATTGCTCTTGTTGCGTCATGCAATGAGCTGTAAAGCGCCTGAAGGGACTTGTGTGGCAACGCCAAGCTGTGGGGAGATGAAGCGGTTGTGGCAACACATGGGTAATTGCAAGGAGACGACACCGTGTGCGTATTCGCATTGTATTTCTTCGAAGTACGTCCTCTCTCATTTTCAACAGTGTGAGAACATGCGGTGCCTTGTGTGCCAATTACTGCGGTATCCTGTTGAAGTGAAGGAGAAGAATGGTGCATTGATTATGGATACTGACCGCGCGCTCCAGCAGATTCAAGCTGCAACTGAGCGTCGGCATGCACTTGCAAACGGCCACGCTCCTGGATCACAATCGGTGTCAGCACCTAACTCTCAGGGTCAGACACAAGGTCAGAACCAAATGCAAGTTCAAGGTGCTGGTGGAGCATCGGGGCAGATCCAACAGCCAGCGGTATCTCAGCCTTTCTCTCAGCCGACGCAAACTCCAGCACAGCCCATGAATGGACGCCCTTCAATGAGTATGCCATCGACCACCCAGCCGGCTGCTCCAGCGAACCCTCAACCAGCGGTACCAGAGACGAGCGTACCTGGCCTGACCGAAGAAGAGAACCGCCAGCTTGCGCTGATTCAACAACGGCTTGGTGGTGTCAGTTTGGAACAACTTACTCTCAACTCCAAGAAGCTTGAAAGCTATGCGGAGCAAGTGCGAAGTCAAGTGAATGCAATCATGAACGAGTGCCGACAGTTGATGCAGATGCGTAACACGACACAAGATCAGGCGATGCAAAGCCAGTTTGACGCTCAAGTGCAGGCAAAGAAGTTGACGCTACAAGATCTTCATCAGAAGTACAAGAAGTGTACCAGTCAGCATCGTATTGTGAAGCACGTGATCAGCGCCCGTATGAGTGGTGCACCAATCGGTGGCCTTGCTCAACAGCCAACTCAAGCTGTGTCAGCGCCGGCTGTTGCTCCCACTGTGGCGCCAACAACTGCATCGACTGCAAATGGTCAAGCACAGTTTCCCGTGAACATGCAACCGTTGTCGATGCCTCCTGGGCTGCAGGCACCAACCTCCCAGGCACAACCTGCTCGCCCACAGGTTCCAGCTCAGCCTCAAATGCAGCAACCGGTGCAGCAATCTTTTTCTGCTCAACTTCTTCAAGCGCAAGGGTCTCTGAGTCATGCACAGGCCGCAATGGCATCACAAGCTCCAAGCACTCAAGCTGTAACGAGCCAGGCAGCGAATGACATCATTGGGCAGAGCCTGGGAATGCCTATGGGCAATGATGTATCCATGGGTGTTACCGGTCAGCCTCTTGCAATGCCAAGCGAGTTGAGCATGCCGAAGCCACTCGAGATGCCGGCTAATCTTCAGTCAGGTCCTTCAGTTCCTGCTACTGCTGCCCCTGCAGCTCCCGCGGCAGTAGTAGAACACCCAAAAACTGAAGTGACGGTGAACCCTTTGACAATGAACAACTCCAAGCTGAATGCAATGATGATGGAGCATAAACGCATGGATGCAGCCAAAGTCAAAGCTGAACCAGCAGCTGTGAATCTCAGTACAAGTTCGACTAGCATTACTCCTGCTTCATCTCCTCCGCCGACTGGATCCGCTCAGGGTGCAAGCGATGTTCCGACATCGATGCTTAACGAGTTGACGAACGAGGAGTTGAAGGCCCATATCGACTCACTTGTTATCGGATACAACGCGACCATGCAACCTGCCACATTAAAGAAACGATTGGAAGGTTTGTTGAAGGGCATGATGGACCACAAGTTCGGTTGGGTGTTTAGCAGTCCTGTGGATCCTGTTGCTCTCAATATCCCAGACTACTTCAAGATTATCCGACGTCCAATGGATCTTGGCACGGTAAAGAAGAAACTCGATGCTGGCGTGTACAAGCATACGGACCAGTTTGCACATGACGTGCGCACAACTTTCCAGAACGCGATTACGTTTAACAGTGAGAGTCAAGATGTGTACAATCTTGCGAAAGATATGTTGAGCGACTTCAATGCTGAAATGCGGAAGGTCGAAGCAGAAATTCATGCTGAAGAACGCAAGGCCCGTGAAGGAGAAAGTGCATGCAGACTGTGTGGTGTGGAGCGAATGGTGTTCGAACCTGCTGTGCTATACTGCAATGGTGAGTGCAACAGTCGTATTCGTCGAAACTGCTACTACTTCTGTGCTCCAGACAATAAGTTCCACTGCTGTCAGCCGTGTATGACGAACCTTCCAGATACGGTCACCAGCAGCGAGGGTAAATCATACAAGAAGACGGAGTTGGGCAAGAAGAAGAATGACGAAGTTCACGAAGAACCTTGGGTTCAGTGTGACAAATGCAATCGCTGGGTGCACCAGATTTGCGCTCTCTTCAATGGCAAGATTGACGCCGAGAAGAAGCCACAGGTTGTGAAGAGCGAACAATCTGGCAAGACGCCAGGACCAGGGACGAGTGCACATTCAATCTCTTCGACACCGGGAAGTGAATTCTTGTGTCCGGAGTGTCTCCTTGACCATCGTATCAAGGAGCCAGAGAAGTATACTGTCGGGAAACATGCCTTCAGTGCGAAGGATCTCATGCGAACGAAGTTGTCTGATTTTCTGGAGCGTCGTATCTATAAGGCGCTTCAAGAAGAGCGTGAGGACGAAGCACGTTGGACAAACAAGAACGTGAAGGAAATTGTGACTGCTGAGCACCTAACTGTGCGTTTGGTTTCCAATATCGAGAAGCAGCTAATGGTGCGAGACAAGATGTTTCAGCGATACAAGGACTCACACAAGTACACGTCGGAGCATCGATTCAAGTCCAAGTGTATTTGTATGTTCCAAGAGATCCATGGTGTTTCCGTTCTGCTATTTGGTATGTACGTCCATGAGTTCGATGAGCAAGAAGCTGATTGCAACTCGCGCCGTATCTACATTTCGTACTTGGATTCGGTGAACTACTTTGAGCCGCCACATTTACGAACGAAGGTGTATCACGAGTTGCTGGTTGCTTATTTGGAGTTTGTGCGCCAGCGTGGTTTTCATACGGCGCACTTGTGGGCATGTCCGCCACTAAAGGGTGACGATTACATCCTGTATTGCCACCCCGAGGCCCAAAAGACTCCGAAGTCGGACCGACTTCGCCAATGGTATGTTGATATGCTCACAAAGGCGCAGAAGGAGGGCATCGCACTTCATATTTCGAACTTGTATGATGAGTACTGGCGCAACAACAACACGGCGTGCGCATTGCCATACTTTGAGGGAGATTACTGGGTTGGTCTTGCTGAAGAAGCAATTGATAAGCTTGATGCGGAGAAACCAAAGAAGAAGAAGACAACGAACAAGCGTAAAGCATCGGAAACAAAGAAGCCGAGCAAGAAGTCCAAATCGAAGAAAACAAAACGTCGGAAAACGAGTACGACAGGGTCAGTTGAAGATGATAACGGAACGGGATCTGATGGCGAAGGTGAGGGAGAAGATGGTGATGAGGAACCGGCTGAAACCAGTGCCTACGAGCCTGCAACTGTGAAGGAACGAGCAATCACATCATTGGACGATGTGGATCGCACTGTGACGGATCCATTGATGAAGAAAATGGGTGAGATCATTGAGCCCATGAAAGACGATTTCTTGGTTGTAAAGCTCCAGCCTTACTGCCGACTCTGTAACACACCTGTGCTGAAGGGTACGCTTTGGAAAGACCCGACTTCATCAACTGAGCTGGGTTTGAACCCCAAGAAGGTCCAAGTGACACTGTGTGGTGGTTGCTATGACAAGGTGAAAACGTCTACGAATGCACGATTGCAAGAACAGCTGAAGCGATTGGTGTCGGAAGAAGTCACGTGGCCAGAAAAGTGTACTGACCCAGATGAGATCAATGACAGCGAGTACTTTGATACGCGTCAGGCTTTCCTCAGTCTCTGCCAAGGCAACCACTACCAGTTTGACGAACTGCGTCGGGCCAAACATTCGTCAATGATGGCGTTGTACCATCTTGGTAATCCGAACCCGAATGCCTACGTGTACGAGTGCAACGCGTGTACACGCGACATCGTGTCGGGCAACCGTTGGCACTGTCACACTTGTCCAGACTTCGACGTGTGCGATGCCTGCTACGCCAAGGAGAAACACGATCACCCTCTGGAGAAGATTCCAACCAACGGTACTGCAGGTGCCGCTGGTCAGGGAGGCAAGGGTCAAGGTGCACTCACCGAGGAGCAACGTCGCTTGCGCGAACAGCGGGCAAAGAATGTGCGTCTTCACATGCAGCTTCTTGTTCATGCAAGTGGATGCGATGGTTCGTGTGGCTCGGCAAACTGCGAGAAGATGAAGGAGCTCATGCGACATGGTGCGCATTGTAAGCAACGTGCGCTGGGTGGTTGCACTGTGTGTCGTCGTGTCTGGGCATTGTTGCAACTTCATGCACGCCAATGTCGTCAATACGAGTGCAAGGTACCACGATGCCACGACTTACGCGAACATGTACGCAAGCTCCAACTCCAACAACAACTCATGGACGACCGTCGTCGTGCTGCCGTCACCCAGCAGTATCGACAGATGCAGAACGGTCAGCCCAACGGTGGCGACGAGGAATCAGCTGGCACTGGTCCATAATCGATTCCCATTCGCATTTATTTACGGTAGGATCATTAGTAGTACTAGTAGTAGTAGATAGGACACGAGAGAGAGAGAGAAAGACGAACGATATGCGCATAGCGTTTAACGAAGCGTTCTGTGAGTGCTTTGCGTGTGTAAATAAGAGACCAGCATACCATTTTTTCATCTTCCTCATGGTTTCAACGCGTGTATTGCATGGTATGGCTCCTGTCCTATGGCTTTCTTCCACACAACTTGGTTCTCTCTGTCTTCCTCTATTGGCCTGACACTGTGGACACTGATTTACTTGGCAGCGTTTCGTCGGCTCAGGCGCTTTTGCCGTCTTCTAAAGTGCGAGCATGGACGCTTGCCATGGTTGGCCTTCTTCGGGCGACGCGCATTGCGGTTGAGACATTCCATGACGATCGAGTGGGTTGAGAGTGGTTCTTCCATCACACGCAACTGCGCAAACGCATCCGTGACACTGGAGACATTGAACGGCGCGAGCGCCGGGCGGCGGACTGTGCAAGCGCAAAAGGAGTCAAATCTCCACGAATACAGAGCCTACAAAGGCCGGAAACGATGGAAAAGAAACGTTTAAAGACGTACCAGCAGCCAAAGCAGTCGTATTGATGGTAAACGGCGCAAGCGCCGCGCGCGCAGCCGTGGGAAGCACGCGTCCGAGCATCGTAGAGCAACTGTACACGAGCAGATCCGATGGGCGGTGGTTGATGGCCGACGTTGTGGTGGTAAAAAACCTCACATCCTAAAAACCTCCTCTTCATATAAGGGTTTTTATTCTATTTTCAAAACACGGTAGAATTTTAGAGATCTGTATCCATGTTGATCTGGAGCTCCTTTCTGGATAGTGATGAATGAGTTTCGGGCCTCACTGTGGTCTTTCAGGCAATTCATCGGGGTAATCCTCTCAGTAGTCGCTGATAAACGCACGATCATTATGCCAGAGCAAGGTATTTGGTGCGACCCACAGTTCGACTTGTTCCGGATCCCCTAGGGGCATAATGTTAACCCTCGACAATATCACGGATGTCCAAACTGTCACAACGACAAAGCCGTAGACAGTCGTCCAAGGGCTCCTTCAATCGATGGTCACGAGGGGATCGTCACCAACGCATGAATGACTTTGAGTTTAGCGCGCATATACGGACGAGTATTTATGAGTCCCCAGAATCGTCCAATACCAGTTTCAACCGCATTCGCGGGCGTCCAATTCGGCTTCATTTTCCATTGTCTCTCGTGTCTTTTTCACCCATTTACAGGTCGTAACATCATGACGTTGGTGTTCACGTCCACACTGCAATACAGCACGACAACGAGAACACGTGAACAATGCATCGCATGCGACGTCGAGACGTGGTTCACACACATGACATGCTTCGGTTGTGCTTCGGTTGACTCGTCCAGATATATTTTGACGTTTGGGATTGGTGGAAAATACGTATAGAGACATTGGATTGGCTGAAATACCACACCTTGAACTCGCCATTCTCCTCTCTTTCTTCGGCGCAGAAATGCAACGACTTGCGGCCATCATGACGGCCTCACGGGTATGTTTCTTAACGGATATTGAAGGCAATTGGTCGTACGTTCGTAACGTTGTCAAGACCTCGTCATGTCTACGTTTTCGCGATGCTACCGAGCGACAACTTGTGTTGGCAGACGATTGTGTGTTGGTGTTTGGTGGGGACGCGGGGGACAAGGGCAATGATACGCTTCAGTACGTGGCTTGTTTTCTCGTGTTTTTTTTCTTCTCACAATCTCATGCGTCTCTAGTTGTTATGAGGAACTCGTGCGACTCAAACGTGCCCATCCAGATCGTGTCGTGCTCCTCGTGGGCAATCGTGATGTCAACAAAATGCGTTTTACGTCGGAAATGGACGATCGGGAGCTTGATTTAAAGACGATGGCATCGGGTACGTTGACTATAAGTGATGATATAACCACACAACTCATGCGTGGACTGTAGACATTCGCGATGGTCCTGTCTGGGTGCCACACGACAAGCGCACGACGTTGACCAAGTTTCTCACAGCTCAACTGGCGGCATCAGACGACCAGACGTGCACAGCGACCGAGACAGACGAGGTGTCGGCATTGGCTAGCGTCAACACCAAAGTCAATCGTCTTCGCTGGATGCTGGAGCATACAATGGGTTCCCAAGGGGATTTTGAACGGCGACGGGCCGAACTCAGTCGAAACCAAAAGACGATCGTGTCGGATGACGACGTGGTGACGTCGTTTGTCCAAAGTGTCGAAGATGGTGGCGTGCTCCGTGAGTATTTGCAACTGGGAAGTCTTGCGTTCATTATGCACAAGACGCTGTTTATTCATGGGGGTATCATCACACGTGATGGGGATTCGATCAGTAGTACGCTCGGTCGTGTCCCCGGAGATCCAACGTACTACGACGACGTTTATGAATGGGCTGAGAAGCTCAACGCCTGGTACCATCAACAATTGCAGGAATGGATGGACCACCCGACATGGACACCAGATCACTCGACCCGTGGCGGAAATGAGCTCATGGAATACGTCCTACCGTCGTACAAGCACAGCGTGATCATGGCACGTCATTTGGACAAGGCCGGTATGCCGGTGGCGCTGCCCTCATCGACCATCAAGAGTCTCGAAGCGAGTGGTATCACCAGAATTATCGTTGGCCACACACCACACGGTATTTGTCCTACTGTGATCCCACAACCTCATCGGGATGGAGATGAGGCGACGTTCCGAGAGGTGATCATGTGCGACACCAGCTATAGCGACATGAGCAAGCCTGACAATCGTGGCATCGCGGCTTCCGACCTTGTTCTCCACGCTGACGGTCGCGTCGATATTCGTGGCGTGCTTGAAAACGGTCGCCCAATTGAGTTTTCTATGGGTACCGATCCAAGCATCATTGGTCGATTGCTGCGCGACGGTATGCGGGTCAAGGCACGACTTAGTGATGCGACTGAGCAATATCTGGTGTACAAGGTCGAGAATGGGTACTCGTACACATATGACTACTGCTCGCTGTCCCAGTTGGAAGAAGTTGGCTTTGTCGATGAGATTTGACGACCTGGAACTCAAGACGTTCGAACGAAACACTGGATAACTCACAAGAATTCATCGCACATTGATTTGAACTCTAATCTCAAACGGCAACGATGGTATAGCGCGGTTGGATCTCTTGGCCATCGGGCCGGAATGCTGTGGTTGGTATGATTTCCATTTGTTGCCTCGCGCTCCACCACTGTAGTCTCAACGATCCACTGATGGCACGACGTGATGGACTATGATATTCGACCACAATACGATGAAGTCTTCCCCCGACAAGATCCACTGATCCATCAAAATCTGCTGGACTATCGCTTTGGACAGGATCCACATTGATGGCATCGATGATTGGGGTGTTATCGATGTAGACGGCGGCAGCAGGAGACACCGACAATCGCAATTGGTACGTTTCAGTGTACAATGGCTTGAGATATCCACGCCATTGAATGCGTGGATAATTGCGCATGGTTTGGTTGGCTCGCCAATCAAAAT
>JAADWU010000589.1:0-11031 GCA_023336255.1 Pythium graminicola | reverse complement strand
GGCGATGAAGTTATGGCCAGCGTCGAAGCAGACGATTGGAAGAACAAGGTGGATCTGACCAAGGGTGATACTGTGCGGGTCATTGAAGGAGATCTTGTCAACCTTATGGGTGTTGTCGTGAGCACTAACAGCGCGAACGATACTGTCCGCGTCATGCCACTGCACGAGGAAATCAAAGACACGATTCTCGACTTCCAGATGAAGCAACTGATGAAGTATGTCAAAGTCGGTGACCACATTAAGGTTGTCTCTGGTCGTTACTCGGGTGAAACAGGCACAGTTGTTGCAGTTGATGACACCGACGGAGCTCCCATCGCTATCGTCCTCGTGGATAGTATGGCCAAAGAAATCCAAGTCCGCGTTCGAGATCTTCAGGAATCCGCAGAAGTTTCGCACGGTTTGGACTCGTACAAGGGCAAAGAACTCTACGATCTGGTTGCGGTAAGTGCTGATCTCTTTGCTTTGTTTCGTCTGCGCGCGTCAGACTAACGATAGCGTTTTGTAGCTTGCGCATGGTGATGTAGGCGTTATCACTCATGTTGGACGTGAAGGTTTCAAGGTTTTGTGCCAGAATGGCCAATCCCGTGATATTTCCGACCAAGAAATTCAGCGAAAACTCGTGTCATCACGAGCAGTTGCGCTGGACAAGAAACATAACCACATCAGTGTGGGCGAGATGGTGAACGTGGTCGAAGGTCCTTTTTCTAGCCACAGCGGTACTGTCAAGCACATCTACAGAACTTACCTCTTCCTCCACAACAACCGCATCATGGCAAATGCCGGTATCTTCGTCGCACGTGCTCGACAGACGGTGCTCTCTGGTAGCAAGGCACGATCCGACATGATTCAGAACTCGACAATCACCGGAGCGGATGGTAGACCAAGCCGACCCGGTATGCCGCCACGTGGTGGTCGTGGTGGCGAATCAGATCTCGTGGGGAAAACAGTGAAGATCAAGAAGGGACAGTGGAAGGGCTACATTGGTATTGTCGTCGGAGAAAGCGAGCAGAAGGTGAAGGTCGAGATCCACTGCAAAGCCAAGGTTGTGGATGTCGATCGTGTCCATGTTGTACAGGCTGGTACTCGGCAAGGCGCGATTCAAGACAAGCCACGCTACGCGAATACGCCAATGGGTGGAGCCACTCCGATGCCTTCCCAGACTCCTCTTCATGGATCTGCAACCCCGATGGCGACGCCAATGCACCGTGGCTTTGGCACACCATCTCGTGGCGAGGCATGGAACGTTGCCAATGATGATGCACTCCTGGAGACTCAAATGAACCAAGAGAAGGATATCACGCACGCAACAAGTTTCGGTACTCCTCTGGATCCCGTAGCCCCTCGGGACTACAACAACAATCGCCCGTATGGAAGTTTGTCGTCATCTCTTGCACCCCGCTCGCCAACACGAGAGCCGATCACTCCTGCTGCGAACCCTACTACTCCAGGGCTTCATCCCACAACTCCTGGTTTGGAGCCTCGTACACCAGCATACATGCTGCCGCATAACCCCGCGACACCTGGCCTGAACCCTACAACTCCGGGTCTGAACCCTCGAACTCCTGCACACTTGACCGCAGCAACACCTGGTATCAGCCACGACCATGGAGGAATGGAACCGATGACTCCTGGCTTCAACCCAACGACTCCAGGTTTGTCTGCGATGACACCCGGTCTCAACCCGGTCACACCTGGCATCAACACTCCAGGCTACCATCACAATCCAATGACTCCAGGCTTTGGAGTTGCTACACCCGGTATCGGTCGTCTCAACTCTGCAGCCACTCCTGCAGCAACACCTGGTATGATGCCTGGTGGCGGCGTGCCAATGACCCCTGCATACCACCATGATCAGGATGACTACAATGGCTCCGGCGCTGGTGGCGAAGTGACGTGGAAGATGAAGGGCGTTGAAGTCGAAGTTGTCGCTGGTGAGCACCGTGGCCGCGTGGGCGTGATCAGCAGCGTCAGTGGGAACTCGTGCATGCTGGATTGCGACGGTCAGATGATCAGTGTGTCGTTGGACGACGTTCAGCCTACGGTGCCTGAAAAGCAAGATACTGTTATCATTTTCTCGGGAGACGAAGCTGGTCAGACTGGCTCGTTGATTGGTGTTGACGCATCGGATGGTATCGTGAAGCTGGATGGTGGCTTCGAGATTAAGATCTATGCGTTGGCATCGCTCGCCAAGCTCGCTCAGTAAAGTAAACACAAGATTCTCTGATTGCACGAAAACAAAGGCAGGTGCGGAGTATGGATATCAAGAAATACGAGAACCTTCCACATACTTCGCCTGAATATACATGCAACGGCTGAAGTTGTTTCTTCCGCAGCAACGGCGTGGGATGCCGCTTTGAGTTGCAAAGGACACCTATTTTAGTTGCACGAACCCTTCACACTCGATGAACTGACATACTTTTGGATATGTGCACCTGATGGGGGAGCAGGATGGCAAGCATACGAATTCAAGGCTTCGAACTCAACGCACCACTTCATCGCCTATTAAACCAACAAAGACGCACGTACCAACCAATGCTTCCACTCTTTTGGCCAACAATGCGTTTTCAGTTTACGATGAGACCGAGCGTCTCCAACACAAGCTCTCGGCACACGACAGCTTCATCAGGCTAGCGGAACGAGCAACATACATACTCAGCGAGCAAATAGACCCAGAGGTGCTCGATTTGCGTCCATATGCGGTTGAGCTAAGCGACGTTTTGCTCAACGAGCTGGCGAACCAGTTGCATACCAATCTCAAGCTCCTGGCGAAGAAACATGCCCAACGACAAGACGTTGCTCGTGCGTTCTACTCTACTGTCGTTTTGTCCGGATGCAAAAAGATCACGGCGGTAAGTACTTTCCAACCGTTCAATCTCATTTTTTCGCGTCTAAGTATTGGTTTCTCACTTGGAACATAGGTTGGAATGCGGTCGTTCATTCATATCATGGGTCCCACCATTCGTCGTCTCAATCTTTCCGAGTCTGTGGTGCCCATTGATGTACTCAAAGTGATGGCCACTGGGATCGACCGTCTCGACACGGTGGATTTTTCGTGGTGCCCGTGTCTTGTGGCCGAGAGCATTTACGAGTTTATTTCATGCTGCAATCGCACACTCACCAAGCTCAATCTCTCACACTGTCCCATGCTGAACGACGACTCCCTTGGTTGGATAGCGGGTGCTCTCGGTCCCCAGGGGTCCCTCACACAATGTACCAAGTTGCTGTCCCTCGACATCTCGTACACGACGAACATTGGTGACCGAGGTATTGCGTACCTTGGCGTTGGTTGTCGATCGATCCAGTTTCTCAACCTCGAAGGTGTCGAGCGAATAACCAACACGGGGATTCTACGGGTCGTCCAAGGGTGCAAGAATTTGCGTGTACTCAGCTTGAAGAGATGTGTGCAACTCACCGACGCAACGCTCTTCCATCTTGGGCGATACGGTGCGAACCTACGAAGTCTTAATCTCATGGCTTGTTACAATATGACATCGACCGGTCTTCACGCCCTAGTCGCCGGCACTCCACAGCTCCAGTCACTCAATCTTGAAGGATGTCGCAATATGAAAGAGGATATTCTGGAGGCAGTTGCTGTGAAATGTCTCTCGTTGCAAGTGCTCAATGTTAATGGGTGCCAAGAGATCACGGACAATGGAATTAGAACGCTGTCAGAACATCTTCCCTACGTCATGCAAGCTCGCCACTATCGAGGTCTCGAACCACGAGCAGATAGTTTGCAGCTCAAGTTCTCCACACAGCAGCGAACGATACAAAACTCGGCGGTCTTGCGAATACAGTCGGTGTACCGTGGTCATGTTGGGCGTGGTATTGCATCAACCTGGCGTCACAAACGTATCGAAGTACCTGCAGCGAATCGCATACGCAAGAATTTCATTTGCTATCGACTCAATAAAGAAATCGCCATTCGCGCTGAACGCACCAAACTCATGACCGGGAGTACTATTAAGATCCAAAGCGTTGCGCGGGGGATGCTCTGCCGGATGAGACTTAATGTCGAGGAAGAAGAACGACGGCGCGTAGTCGTATGGGGCCGAGCTGCTGTCAAAATCCAGGCGATTTACAGAAGTCACTGGACGAGAAAACATTTGCCACTTGTGTTCAAGACCATCGAGCGGTACCGCCGCGAGCAATTCTTGCTAAAGAAGGAAGCAGCGGTCATTCGGCTACAGAGAGCCTTCCGGAAACGCTACAACCGTTCCCGCTTTGATGACGTCATGGCTATTCAACGTCGTAGACGGCAAGAGCGAGTGAATGCTGCAACATTACTTCAACGACTCTATCGTACGCGTGCAGCACGTAAAGCCTATCGCCTCATGCTTGAGGCAGTGCACAAGCAGCAAGAGATTGTGCAGGAGCTTGTACGCTATGCGATCAAGCTCCAGAGTCAATGGCGAGGTCATCGAGGACGAAAACAAATCACTCAAGCAAAAGAACACTTTGCGAGGCGTGAGAAACGCAAGTTTGATGCTGCCAGTCGTATCAATGCTGGTGTGCGAGGGTATTTTGCACGACGTCGTGTACAAATATTGCGTGTGGAACGGCAGAAACGAGTACGAGCTGCACGAATCATTCAAAAACATTGGCGAATGTACATTTCCCCTAGTCCAGAACGTATTCACATGGAAAAGATGTTGGCCAAGATGAAACAGCAAGTTGCTGAGGAGGCTGTTGCTGCACTGCGAAAACAAGACGATGTACTCAAGAAAGCCAAGGAGTTGATCAATCGTGATTCGGCGTCCGAGCCTGAGAGTGATGATGATTGGAACGATTTTCAAGATGAAAATGGCTATCAATTTTGGTTTTCGCCATCACGCAATTTACGACAGTATATTCGTCCCAACGAATGTGCGCACGAGAGAAGTCTCTTGGGCGTAGCCTGTCGTGTGTTGTGGCCCCTCGAGCAGCTATGGTTTAGTGGCAAGATCGTCCGGTACAATCGTAGCAAGAACAAACACCGCATTGTGTATGATGACGGTGATCATGAGTGGCTATGCTTGCCTGCCGAAAGTGATCGTGTGCAGCTGTACACTGGATACTGTTGGTGTATGGCACGCATGTATGAACCAACCATGCGAACGCTCAAGGCCGCCATTTTCCTCACGCTACGGCTACAAATGTATGACCATCGGTATTTTGCATGGCGGGCCGGAGAGATCAAAGCCTATAACGAGCAATCGGATACGTTTTTGGTCGCGTATGATGCTGATGGCAGCGTGGGAATTCCAGCACAAGATGACTGGGTCGATCTCTTTCGTCTGGAACATGCTGTACAAGTCCAAGATGCTACTACACAGCAATGGAGTTCACTGAGTGGGTATGTGTTTGGTTCGGTACTTGGTCGACCCACGGGTCACTTGAAGCAATCCGATGCAGCATACTACTATAGTATTGAAGATTACTTGACGTACGTCGAGCAGACACCAGAAGTCCCAGTGGAAGATCATGTAGGGACGGAAGAAGCGATCGTCGAGGGGGCACAAGAGCCGGAAGAGGACACGGACGGTGATGCAGATGATGAGGATGAGGACAAATCAGATGAAAAAGATGGAGAAGAAGATGAGGAGGAGGAGGATGAAGAGCCAGACGATGCACCAGCAAGTTCCGACGAAGAAGACGACGAAGACGGCGAGTCTGATGAGGTCGACGATGGTGATTAGCGAGTGTACTGAATCAAGGTAAATAAAGTGAAATTTTCAATATCGTATCGAAAAAGAAGTAAAAATTGTCTTTTGATTGGATCCATTTTCCTCCAATCAATAATGCACAAATGGAATGTTTACTTATACGAAACCTTGTGACGGCAAGTTGACCATCTCACCCTCATCATCATCACTTCCACCGCGCTACCATCACAATGAAGCTCTTTCAGCTCACGTTGCCCAATGACCAGTATAGTAAAGTACGCTCTTTCTGTATTCTCTTGTTTTCTTTTCTCGATACTGAAAATTTCAGTTTTCTAGATCGTCTCGGTGCTTCAGGACGAACTGAAACTGGACAATGTCACGAGCGTCGAAGCCCGAACGTCATCCATAGTGACGTTCCGTGTGGAAGACGTTCAAATGCAACCCATTCTCAACCATCTCCAACGATTGGGTGTTGGTGTCCAATTTGGATTTTGTGATGTCATGTCCCTCACGCCAGGGACCACGTTGAGCAACAAACCTACGACCAAAAAGAAACGACGAAGTCGCATCTTGGCACGTTCGAGTGACATTGGAACGGCAGTGCCTGTGGCGGAAATGTATGCACGCATTGAAGCCAATGCGACCTTATCACGGGATTCGGTCTGTATGCTCTTGATCTCTTCGTACGTATGAAGAGAAAAATTACCAAACGAAAAAAGGGAAATTGACAATTGGATGAATGCACAGGGCCATTGCAGGGATTGGACTTGCCGCAGATTCCGGAGTACGTATTTTCATTTAGTAAAATTGTGCGCGTGGTTAGCTCATGTGGTTTGTTGTAGACGTATGTCGTGGCTTCGATGCTCTTGTCCCCACTCATGGGACCCATTCTCGGTTGTGCCTTTGGGTTTGCGTTGCGAGATCGCAATTTGTTTATCAATGGCTTGGTCAATGAGGTCTTTGCATTGGTATGTTGTGGGATGAATCCATCGAGGGATCATAATTGATGGACTGATTGAAGGGATTGTAGACAATTACACTCTTGCTTGGGATGATGATTGGCGCCCTGTTGAGTCCGTACGCAGGAGCGCTCAATTGGCCAACAAGTGAAATGCGGTCACGTGGACAAGTGATTCAATTGCTCTTTGGTGCCATCGTGGCAGCGCTCTCAGGCACGGGCGTCGCACTCGCTGAATCCAATGCCAACATTTCGTCGGTGGTTGGTATTGCCATCGCAGCAGCATTGCTCCCACCAACGGTGAATTCGGGGATTTGTTTTTCGTATGTAATCTTGGGACAATACTTTGTGGTACGTGGTTTGATTTGGCGGATGATTTGTAGGAAACCTCACTAAGAGATTTGTGGTTGTTGTAGCAAACAGACGATGTCCTGGGCGAAGAGCAAAAGTTGATTTTCTACGAGATTGCTGTGGGCAGTGCCATGCTAGTGTGGATCAACATTCTGTTTATCTACTTTAGTGCCGTTTTGGTGTTCAAGATCAAGCAAGTCGATAAATTTCAGTTGATTCGAACGGTCGACGAAGGCGCGTGGCAGAATTTGCCACGGGTGCAACAGCGTTCCCCTACGAACCGTGGGGCCTCGGCGGTTGCGGATTCGTATAACGGTACGAACCATCCCGACAGTACGCGGAGTGTTAACAGCACGGTCGGTTTGCTCAATAGTCCCCATGAAAACGGTGGAGAACAAGCGAACCAGTCACAACATCCGCTCTCACCGCTACGACGACGACAGCGACCAATGGGTGGGGACC
Organism: Pythium graminicola; assembly: GCA_023336255.1. Taxonomy (NCBI): domain Eukaryota; phylum Oomycota; class Peronosporomycetes; order Pythiales; family Pythiaceae; genus Pythium; species Pythium graminicola. The sequence continues at coordinate 3,615 of JAADWU010000589.1, read as the reverse complement.
CGTTCTCAGATGACGAGGATGAAGCCAAAACGCGTGACAAGGTCGATTCGGTGTAAGAAATTGGTTGTTTTGGAAAAATCTCACACAAAATCATGCTCGTTCATGACGATGCGATGCGTTGTGCGCTTGGCACGCGAGCGGCGTTGTACAGCGCGGAGGTGAAGCGCTGCAATGTCTTTGTTCCGATCACGTGGATGACCGTGGTAATGCACGACGCTTAGATTTCTTCGAGCTGGGAGCGACGACGATGACGTGGGTGCCCGGACCGGCGCGAGGCTCACAATTGGCTTTAATTCGGCGGGTTCCTCGGGGATGGGTGCTGGCGTTGGTTTGACAGGGACGGGGTCCACAGACTGCGGGTATGGCTCGACGTCATCTGCCGTGAGTGTCTGTCCTCTGTTCAAGACAGAACCAATCAAGTCAGTGACAAAGATTTCCACACGTGATATCATGAATACGTACAGCATCGAGTCTGAAAACCGCTTGAGCAGTGATTCGGATCGGTTCTTGGTGAGCTTGGGTGGTGGTTCTTGTACTTTAACTTCTGTGTCTTTGACCAGGTCTTTCCATGAATCCTGCCGCTCCAATTCTTCGGCTTCCATGTTGTCGCCTGATGGATCCGACTCGGAGCCAGCAGACTCGCCTTCATCGTCACTCTCGCCGTACTGTGCGTAGTTTTCAGGAAGCGTCTCTTCAATCTCCCGGAGAAGGTCTTCGGTCGACGGCAACGACGTCAAGAGGGCGTCCATACCGACAAAACGTCCAAGCGGCGAGCCCGTGAGAAGAGGGCGTGGAGAAGAAGATGAAGAATCTCCTGTCGGCGTCGCGTGGACAGTCCGTCCTAGTGGAGACCGAGGGTGCAAGAACGGTGTCGATGCCGAGCCGCCAGATGACGCATTCAGCAAGGGTGCAAGTCGCACTCCCTTAGTCTCCAGTGGATCCCCTTGGGAGCGACGTGGCGCATCGGCGCTGTTGGCCAAGCCAATCACACTGACCGGTCGACTCACAAACGCCGCTGAACCGACCATGGGAATCGGACCTTCTCCACCAACGATAGGAATCGCTGACGGAGGCGGCATTGGCCGATCGCGATCCAACAAATGTGAAAACGGAATCAACGCGAGCGCCAAATTGACCCCAGCACAGCGAAGATCGTGTGGCATAAAGTGAGTCAGTGAGGTTTCAAGGGGATTGATGGTTGGTCGTGATTGTTGGTTGGCGATAACCGAGCCCGAACGCTTTTTGTTGGTGCCAACGCCAAAGAACGAAGCTTCGAGGGTGAAGCTATTGAGTACATGAACTTCGTCCCATACAACGACACGACCGGCACCTTTTTTCGACTTGGAGACCGAAAACGTACAGTCGGAAAAGCTAAAGTATCCTCCTTGACTCGCACCGCACGTTTTGCTTAGTACATGGGCAAACAGACGAAGTTTGGCGGCCTCGGCACGGGGATTGTCGTCTTCATACGGTACGCATCCATAGAGAAACATGTTTTTCTTGCGACTATGGCCATGGATATCACAGTACAAACTCACGGGTCGTGTCTTGCGCATGGACAGAATCATGTTTTTCGTGGCAAGGACTGTGGGATGTAATTCCGCGGACGGGTCGACGTACCGACGATTGAGATCGGTACCAGCGAGAGAACATCGATAGTTGCCATGGATCACGCCGTCAGGATTGAGCATGGGAACAATTTTGAAGACAAAGCGATTGCGTAAAAACCGCGCTTCGATTGAAGGGCCTGTGAGAAAGTCGATGATCCCGTGCATAATGAAACTCGCATTGCTTTCACCAGGGTGGACACGGGCTGTGAGGATCACGCCTGACCGTGTATCGTCTTCTTGTCCAAAGTCGGTAATGGTGAGGACGTCGCAGATATTTCCCGCAATCGTCTTGCACAGCACCCGTCGACGAAAGAATCGATGTCGGGAAGGATCTTTTTGAAGGCTGAGCAAATATTGTTGCAACCGCGAGTACGTGTACGGATAACAGTGAGCAAAGTACACAATCACCGAATCAGAGGATGAAGGCTGCTCGATTTCGTAGACGAACGAAAGCGTATAGTAATTAGCCGATTTGCCCGACTTGCGATTCCGGTACGTGTCGGTGTTCTTGAAGTAGCAGACATTGGTACCTGCATGATGCCAGCCCCGTCCATGGTCTCCCTCGACATACACAGCCGGCAGCATCCCGTCGTTGTAGAGACTTGTTTTCTTCAGCATATTGCGAATGTTGATGCGGATACGAAGACTCGATGACGATGACGAGCGCTCAAAGCATGCAAGTGGCACCGTTACACGGAAAAAGTACCATTGGATATGACCGTGGGTACTCATGTCTGTGTCACAATAGAGATCGTACTCGTGATCGGCTTTGACAAAGAACGGGAATGGGGACGACCATGGGGATGATCCCGACGATGGGCTGGATGTACTGGTGGTACTCGTGCCTCCGCCCAACAACTCGGTCGTTGTGGCATAGTGCCGTCCAAGGACACGATACACACGATCCAAGTTGCCACTTTCAAAGAATGCATCAAATGAGACGTCATCGGTGGTGATCGTATCACGCGTGAGATCGTTCATGTTGAGGGACGATTTGGATTTACTGCTTTTGATGCGTTTGTACACGAGCGTCGTGTCAATACCAAAGCCATGATGACGGACTTGAAACGTTTCATTCTGGGTCATGTACTCACTGAGGACACGACAAATAGCAGCCCGATCATGGGTTGAAGGGAGTCGAGGACGGGTGGTGCCAGTGGCAGGTGGTGCCATGGTGGAGATGGTTGGGGCACTGGTGTCGTGGCGTTCTTCGTTTTCCAAGTTCATATGAGGTAAAGTGTACCCAAATCCCGTCTTGACGGGGACATTAAACTCTTCCCAGTCGTCGTCCGGTGGCAAGGAAATCAGTGGCAGTGGTGGTGGCGTGCTTTGGACGACTTTACGCGACCACCGACGACTGACTGCTGCTGTCGTGGTTGTGGTAAACGCTGCAGCCGTGGAGACTGTGCGGAGTGTCGAATGGGGCGATGACCGCGTCCCCGTAGCCTCCATTCCACCACTTGTCATGGCCATTGTGGTGAAGAAGATGAAGAACCGTGACAACTTGCTAACTCCTACCACAACGTACAAGGAACAAATTGCAAAAGTATATTTTCGGCACAATGTGGCTCAATCCAATCGTATCGTTAGGCCGTGGCAAAGAGTACAATCGCCATTTGGCCAACGTAAAAGTAGAGAAATTTGGATTGTTCATGGGTGACATAACACGCAACATTGCGGCCCACACAACAATGCCACAAAAGTCCATGATACTTTTGTTCGAAATGGGTTTTGATCTTGTGCGCAATTTGTTGTTCATGACTTTCGGTATCAATTGCATGTTGAGCGACATGAATGACTTCGTCTTGAAGCTCTTGGTCCATCGTTGAGGTCTTGACGACCGGTTTCACCGAGAAGCCCACCATGTTCTTTCGTCTTTGCAAAGGACGAGACCGTTCGCGTCTCACGTGACCTTTCAAGATCCACCAGCTCACTTACTCAAAACTAGTACGTTGCTCATGACCGAGTCACCATCACGTACGACAAGTGCACGGCCACGACCCTC
>JAADWU010000588.1:0-11034 GCA_023336255.1 Pythium graminicola | reverse complement strand
TGAATTTCCTGTTGATAGTGGTGAAGAGACTCACATGCATTTGTACACTTGCGTGGAGGGATGGAACTTCCCTGGAGGGATGAAACTTCCCGGCATCCACCAATGTGGGTTCAACAGAAGAAACTGAATACTTAGTACATTCCAGCTTCCGTTATAGAGTCTGGAAGCTATTACTGGAGCTGTCCAGTGGTGGACTCCAGTTCTCCAAGAGATTTCTCTGTTGATCGTTGAGACCTTGAAGGCGACGCCTATGATTTTGTGTAATAACGGATAAAGTACTGAAATATAGTTAAGTTGTCTATGTTAGTAACAGTGCGAGAATTGCAGCACATCTCCAACTTGGAATCCAAAAAATGGAACATATCAATGAAATGTAATTATACAGTACCAAAATAAATATATACATATTGTATGAGCAACCTTGATGGTATTGTAATATCAAAATATCATGTTTGGAGAGGTTATCGAGTCAGCACGAACGTAATCAGTCTCACATGTCGCAGGACTGAGCGCAGACATTGGGCATCATAAAATAGTACTCGTCGACTGACATCTGAGTTGGATTCACTTTGATGGAAGTTAGATGCCTCTTCAATCTAGCGATTCATCCCTCTTAGCAGCATGTACATCACCACACCCATCATAACAATGCTTCATGTATTCACTAAGTTGGATGCCTCTTCAATCAAGCGATGCATCCATCATAGCAGCATGTACACCACCACACCCATCATAAAGCTCCATGCTGTTAGTTGATGGGAGCACGTTGCTGCTGACGTGGCGGTTTTCACACTGGACGGTGGATTTATCGTTCGATTCGCGTTCGTTAATGGTGGCGCTCGAGTCAGGTCGTGGTCCATGGAGCCACCTAGACGATTTGTATCGTGTGTGTCTTCATCGGTTGGTAGTGCACTGGAGTCACTCGTACTGTTGTTCATGAAGGTGCTACTCGGATATGTCGTAATGCTCACCCCGTCGGAGCTTTTCGCTGGCGAAGGTGTTGTGATAGTTGGTTTGTCACTTGGTGCTATCGTTGGGATCGGAATAATGGGTGCGGCGGCTGGTGCCTTGTCCTTCGTATCCCCACCATTGCTAGTGCTGCTGCTTCCACCGCTGGTCGGGGTCTCAACGCCACGCGTACATTGCGTGACAACACCTGTGAGCAGGTTGTTGACAGTCACGGAACTCCCGTCGTCCATGGAGAGAGCACATGTCGGGAGATCGTCTTTGGCATTTGTGATCGTCGTCACGAGCGTTTTACATTCGCTACAAATGGCCTTGAGCTGTGCTGCAGTTGGTAGCGTAGACGGTTGGACAAAACTATAGCCACTGGCGGTTTGACACTTGAACGCGGGCTCGACAATATCCCCCAATTGCGATGGCAGCTCACCAAAGTCACACAATGCAGCCGCTGTCGTTCCCATGTAAATAGTCGCCACTAGAACCAAGGTCTTCATGATCGTAGATCTCAAAATGAGCGATGGAGAACACATTGTCGAACGTGTTTGTGTTCAGTCAGAACTCCTTCCACCGTGCCAGCTGCCCGCATCGTCGCATTCACGAATGTTGAAGCATTGTAGCGATCTGCTGGTCTCCGAGTCAAGCACACGTCACAACGACCACAACCATCGTAGCCATTCGTTCAGCGAGAATGAACTGATGTCTGCGCTGGTCTTCATGATGAAATCCGCGTGGCGCAAGATCATGTGACGAAGCTAATGCAATGTGCAACAGCAGCTCTCATCATCACCGAATCCATCACGTAACTCAATACATTGGATTGGGACACTTTGCCCCCATGGGTCACTATTCGCTCAGTCAGACCAGCTCAGGCTCACCTCGAAGCCATGGCTGTGAACGGTCAAGCGCCGCTGGATGTCCTTACGGTCGGCGATGGCAACTTTTCCTTTTCCCTTGCATATCTACGCAAACATAGTGCGACCATTCGACTTGTAGCCACATCCTACGATGCATACGATGAGCTGATTGACAAGTATCCCGAGAGTGCACGAATTTGTACGCACCTCAATGAGCTTGGGGCGACTGTGCTCCATCGCATCGACGCGACAAATCTCGATGTATCATTACGCAATGCCACAGACGATTCTTCGATCTACACGCGTCGATTCGATCGTGTCATTTTCAACCACCCGCATTGTGGCGAAGAGAACGTCCAGCGTCATCAGAGTCTGCTCTCGCATTTCTTCGTCTCGGCTCAGCGCGTCTTGAAACGTGACAGTGGACGGATCCACTTGACGCTTGCAGAGGGTCAACCTGAGCGATGGGAAGCACGTGAGCGCGCGGTCTGCGCAGGAATGAGACTCGAGAAAGAGATTGATGATGTCGACGGCGATGAAGAACATGCTGTGGACTATGAACGAAAGCGCCATCAGAATGGACGATCGTTTCATCGGGTGCTGTTGCATGGTGAACGCAAGCAGCAAGTGAGTACATTGTTTGTATTCGCGATTGCTGACGTACCGACGATGGACGGAGACCAACACAATGAACCTGTTTCGGCAGCGGAGCCTATTCCCACGACTCGCAAGCGAAAACTTCGCGATCAAATCGGTGTGGGGTTGACAAATGCGTCGAGACAAGGCCAGTTATCGTCTTCTTTCGCGTGTGAGCCGTGTCAAAAAACGTTCAAGACTGCCCAAGGCCTCAAGACCCACGTCCACATGGTCCACGAACTTGGGGTTGCGGGAGAAGTGTCAACGAAATCGAAGTCACAGCTTCCATGTCGGCACTGTGAGCGCACATTCCGGAATGAAGAAGCTCGTCGCCAGCACGAGATCGCCAAGCACGGCGAGGACTCTTCCATCCGACCTGACTGGTTCCGTCCGCTTACTGGGGCGAGTGATACCACAACCACATCGGAGCAGCAGCCCACCTCGAGCACTCACACCAACCACTCCAAGACGTGCTCAATCTGCGGATTGGCATTTCCAGATGAGACAGCTTTCGACGACCACTGGCAGGAGCTACAACCCAAGACTATCAGACGCCGCGAGTGCTCATTATGTGGTAAGACGTTTGAGGAAGAACGTGCGATCCGCCAGCATCAAAACTTCTGTCGCATCAAAGCAGTGGAACAGAATGAGGTAGTCAACGAATCTCGATGACACGGCAGGCAACGATTCTAGCACTCACATTGAGAATACAAACATCGTTAGAAGCATATCCTCTCTCGTTGAACACACTGTGGTGATTCATCAAAGCATCAGTGCGCCACGTTGCCGCGATAATTGTACTGCTTCCACCACTGCTTCTTCGCCACGTGCAGCTTCGAGGCATTCACGAAGCGTGTTGCATTGGATCTCGAGACTCGCAATTATAATCAGCATGTCATCCATTGCCGTTGCTTCGTCAATCACGATACCCCCTTGAGAAGGCGGGTCGATATCTTGGGAAGATCCGTATGCGTTGCTTCCAGCAAAAATTCCTTGAGTATCGTCCGATGATAAGCTCGTCCGTTCGCGATCGGCTTCTTCATGTCCTGGGAGCGTTCTCTGGAGCGCAGCAACTTGCTTCTCCAAATCCACTTTCTTGAGGAACATCCGCGCAATTTCATGTTCTGCTTCCTTGAGTGATGCCTTCGACTTCCGTTGAATCTCAGTCTTGTCAAAAAACATGCGCGCGATTTCCTCTTCAAGCTCTGCCATCGTCTCCTTGGACTTTCGCCGCTGCTTTTGCGCTCTCTCTTCAGCACGGGTGAGTTCTTCTTTCAACTCTTCAATGACTTTGTGTTGTCGCTCAGCTTCTTGAGAGGCTTCCTCGGCAGCATGTTGCATTTCAGTCAAAAGGTTACGCAGCTGGTTGATTTCCTCCAGTTGGTGTGTCACCGACGTGGTGAGTTGCAACGTTTTCCGATCATTGTCTTCTTCAACAGTCTTCAACTGCGATCGCAGTTCCTCATTCTCATTTCCTAACCGCTCTAGTTCACGGGCGCCATCATCGTCCTTGCCCCTTTTGTCCTCGGCAATCTGCTTCCCGTGAGCTCCTGCGAGCTCTTTCTCGAATTCTTGACACCTCGAGTTTGAGGTTGAAAGGTCCAGCTTAATGCTGTCTAGTTCTGATTTCAACTCGCGTACTTTAACTCGTTCCTTCTCCCACAATTGATACATTTCTTGTGCAGCTACTTCGTGCTTACTTGTAGAAGAAAAGTTTATTGCTGATTCCGGTCCCCGCATCGAATCCAGCTCCCGATTTGCTCGTTCCAGCTCAATCTTCATCTGTGCCGCACTGCGTTTTGCACTTTCCTGGCCTTGACGGAATACGTCGATCATCTCGTACTGCTCACGAAGTTGTTCCTCTTGTTCAGCAACTTTCGTTCGCAGACTATCGAGTTCTTGTTGTAGCTGAAGTTGGGCCATTTGCCAGGCATGAGCATCTTGGGTATTCTTCTTTTCTTGGGTTTGACGGTTTTGTACTTCTAATCGCAGCTCCTCTTCAAGGCGTCGACGCTCGTCATTTTCTCGTTCTAGGTCCGCCATAACTTTTGTTATCGCATCAGTCGGATTTGGCAGACCTGACTCAACTTGTGCTCCTGATGCATATTGTCGCTTCTCACATGCAGAATGTTCAGCTTCAAGGTGTTCCAGTGCTCGACTGAGACCTTGTACCCGCGACTCGAGAGCAGTCGATTGATTTGTTGCTTCAGACAATTTTCGCTCGAGCTCTTCCTTCTCTTGGGTGTATTCTGATCGCAACTGTTGAATCTCCACCTCAAGCTGGGCGCGAACACTCTGATTGTCGCTGTCTCGCCCAGTAAAATGTGATTGCCCAGTCATAGAAACAGAATCAGATGCTTGGAGTTGTGCAGAAAGGTCGGAGACTTGGCGCTGCAGCTCCTGAATTTGCTTATCTTGCATGCGGATTAGATCCTGATAAGCACTTGCGGCACTCGGTGCATTCATGTCGTTTCCTCCCATCCCGTGGACTGCATGATCATCTGTCGATGTGAATACAGACAGCACACGATTTTGAATCGTGTCCACCATTTCTCTGCATATCACAGTGAAAGATCGATCATAAAGCGGAAAGAGATATCCCTCGTCATCAGCACCTTCCGCTGCTTCAGACACAAATAGCGATCGATATGGCAGAAGGGCGCGAGCTCGCTGGTGCTTACTTGTGGTGCGTGCACATCCGATAAACTGGGGTGATTGCTGAAACTGCACTAGCATGCTCGAGAACGATTCTAGACCAACTTTCTTGCTGATGAGGTCGACCAGGTTGTGACGTGTGAGTTGTGGAGTAACATTATTGGGATGCTCCTTCTTCGATGTGGCCACGTTGCTTGACGCATCCGAAACTGTTGGGATCAAATACTCGAGGCAAGTGCCCAGCAAGACTGCTGTGAGCCCACACAACTGAACAATTTCATCACCTGATTGGCCCTTCGTGCGTTCATCATCGCCTTGCTGGAGGGTCAATGTGTCCACCAGGATGGATAGAGGAGTCACCGAACCGACAAGTTCTCGCACTGCGTTCGTACAGCCAATGCACCATTGGATGAGCATTGTCAACACGGCGATCTTGACCTGGAAAACATTTCGTGAACGTGATGGAGGTGCTGAAAATTTGCTGAGAATTTTCAGACACCTAGTGATAAATAGGGCACCTGAGACAGCTTGGGCGTCAGGCTTGTCAAATTGGCTCGGGATTCGCAAGGCAAGCTCTTTGCAATATGCGCTGTCAGCAATGAGAGAGGCGAAGCGATGGCAAGCTTTCCACGCCAGGATTGTACTTGATCGGACAGATTGCTCAGTCAAATTCCCCTTGTTCTCGACAACGGCTTCGGCGTTGTTGATCAGCATTTCCAACAAAACACGTCCTGGTGATATCTGAGTATCAACTCGACCATGGTCGGCCTCATCGTCGATCGGCGGTGGAGCATTCAGATGCTGGAAAATTGCCATCTTCGCGGATTCGTTTGATGCCAGCAGAACGTCGAGAAGGCTTGTGGCTGCAGCACTGACAGGTGTTTCATCTTCAGCAATGTCAAGTTTAATTAACTCGGAGAGCAGGCTTCGTCGAGTTGGGAGTGTTTGCAGATTGACAAGAATGATTTGGTTCCCTCCATTTCCGCTGCAGAGAAGCTGAATCATATCAAGTGCTTGTAATTGCAGATCTGTGAGTTCTTCGTTGCCACAACACACAATTTCACCAATAGCGCCCATGAGTTCCGCTTGTCGTGTAATCAGACTCTGGATTTGCGAAATGTCTTGGTGCTTGCGCGCGTTTTCCCTCAACGCTAGTTCGTCAAGCTTGCTGTCTGGCACACCTTCGTGAGGTTCGGATACAAGGAATCGGACAAGTTGCAAGACAAGTTTCATTGTGCGTTTCTTCTGCGTCGATTTGAGCGCTGATGGCGCAATACTTCCATCTTGTGAATCTTCGTCTTCAGCAGTCGCAGTCGACGGCAGAGAAAGCAATTGGGGAAGATGAGTCGCAAGGTAGGGTAACTCGAGAAATAATGTCTGGTTCATAAGATTGTCTCGTAGCATATTGTTGATAATTTGGAGGCAATCCGAGACCACACTGCTACCTTCCTTGAGTCCTTCACCTTCCATGATCTGAAAGAGTCGAATAAATCCGTCTTCAAATGCAAGAAACTGTTGAACATTTTTCTCGCGTTCTGTCATTTTGACCAGGACTTGCAAAGCTGCATCACGAATATGTTCACGCTTGTCTTCCACGACTTCCAAAAGTCGTCGTAAACCTTCCTTGCACTCGAGCACACTGGCTGCAAATTCTCTTTGTTGTGCCTCTTGCATTGCCTTCACCAACGTAATGGTCGGACCACGAATCCATGGCGACGGATCTTGCAACAACTGAAGACAAAGTTGCGTGCCGGAGACTGACACACTCGCTGTAGCGGCCGATCGTAATGAACTAGTGACCGAACTAGACGCAGGAGATGGTGGTTGTTGGAGCATGGCCGTTGCTGTGGCAGGCGACGTAGTCACAAATTCTTGTAGGAGTTCGAGCATGGCTTCCATGAGTTCTGTATCGCGTGGATCCGTGAGCAATGCATTGAGGACGGCGGGAATCGCGGCTAATCCGAGGGCAACATGGTGAGGCGTTGACGCACCACGGCGTTTCCCTTCGTCGCCCATCGCATCGGGAGGATGCGTCGCATACGATTTCGCAAGATCTTGAAGCGATCCAACAGCTTTCTTACGTTCCCCCAGCAGCGTCGCATACTGCAGTCGTTCGACCGCCAGTGCAATCTCTTTGTGCTGTGTTGCCGTCACAACCGACGTTGACGGTGATGGTGTGGACGAAGCGGAAGGAGATATTACAGAAGTAGACGATGGCTCAACCGGTGACACAGCTGCCGCGAGGGATTCTAATGAGGCCGACGCTGATCGAGTGCCAGTGGCATCAGCGCCGCTGGTGACGATCTGATGGACGCGCGAAATAACCCGTTGCATCTTGAGCAGATTTCCCTTTGCGATCACTATGTCACGGGTCAATTTGAAATGGGTGGATGGGCCAAACCCATATTTTATCCCCATCTTTCTAGTTGTATTGAAATGGGTCGGGTTTACTACCTGTCGGCCCACGATATAGCAACCTGCTTGATCCCAACGAAACCATTCGGAAAGAGGAAACAACAACATGTCTACGACCGACTCGGGGCCACGCGCACCACGCAGCTCCACGCGCCACGAACTGCGCTCCAGGCTCTCGAAATCCCACTCAAGATCGGTTTCCTTGTCCTCGCGCTCGAGCCGCTCGCGTTCGCGGTCCCGATCACGAGAACGAGCTTCACGAAGTCGGCGATCCCCATCCCTATCGGCATCTCGGAAACCACGCCGTTCAACGCGCCGGAGCCATCGCAGTCGAAGCCGCTCGGCAAGTCGAGACCGCAGTAGTAGGCACATGCACCGTCGACATCGTGATCGTGATCGTGAGCGCTCTCGATCGCGTGACCGGCGTCGACGGGAGAGCTCGAGAAGCAGTCGGAAACGAAGTCGTCGTGACCGTTCGCGGTCCACAGATCGGAAGCGGCGTAGTCGTCGTGACAGCAGTCCCAAGGACGAAGATTCAACGCGTGACCGTCGTCAGCGTCGCCGGCGTGACTCGGATGCAGTCTCGAGTGACAAAACAACAGAGGAAACCACGACGATCAAGACACAGCCCACCCAAATGGCTGTAACAAACCCAGTGCTAGAGGTGCAAGTGGAAGGGTTGAGCAAGTCGACGAAAATCGATGCCGCTGTGGATGTTGCAAGTCAAGAAAAGCAGGATACCCCGACCAGTCAAGAATCAATCGCTACTACAACAGGAACAGTTGCTGTGAGTTCGCAGAGCGATACAGAAATGGGATCCAAGGAACATACAACAAATGAAGAGCCACTGAAAGGTGAACAAGAGAGTGTGTTGCCTGTGAAGTCAACTGTCAGTATGAAGAAACCGTCGACGGTGGACGTGAAATCGATCAAGATGGATATCCTCAAAGCTCTGGCTGATGCGAGGAGTACGATTGCTGGGATAAAAGGAGCAGCTCCTAATCCTGTTGCGACGACGGATGCTCCGAAAACCGTACCTCTCGCAGAGGAGGTCCAGTCAAGAGCTCCCGAGAAGCTTGGCGATCCTGCGTTGTCCGATGAGAACATGTCGGTCCCAGAGGCTGAGGACATTGAACATAAACCGTCGCTACCACCACCAGAAGTTGTTGTGAAGTCTATCACACCACCGAAGCAACAAATGTCATCAGCTGATGTGGACGAGTTTGATATGTTCACTGCTGCCGAGCTGCACGGCGCAGGTATGAGCCCAGTGGCGGCGCCTGCTCCAATGGTTGTGGGCACTGCTGTTCAATCCAACTACGACGATGCTGATGGATATTACAAGCCAAACATTGGGGAAGTTGTTAACGGAAAATACCGTATTCTGGGCACGGTGGGCAAAGGTGTATTCTCAACAGTGCTGCGGTGTCAGCGCGTGACATCGACGAGTGATGACCCTGAAATCGTCGCGATCAAGCTCATTCGCAACAACGACATCATGCGAGAAGCCTCTGAAACAGAGACCAAGATTCTCACATATTTATCGGAGCGTGATCCACGGGACAAGAAGCATTGTGTACGTCTCCTTGAACGGTTTGAGCATCGAAACCACGTCGCGCTGGTTTTTGAATCGATGCAAATGAATGTGCGAGAAGCTATGAAGAAATTTGGTGGAAAGGGTGGTATTTCGATCCAAGCGGTTCGTATTTTCTGCAAACATCTACTAGTTGCTCTGAGTCACCTTGATGCATGCGACATTGTCCACGCAGGTAAGCTGACGGTTTCACTTTTTTGTCGTAGAAGAATTCTCACTGTTTTTATGTCATATGTAGACATCAAACCAGACAATGTTCTGCTTGACGAAAAACAGACGATGATTAAGCTTTGTGATTTTGGGTCTGCTTTCGAGTTGAACCAGGGGAAGCATGATCCAACCCCGTATTTGGTCAGCCGCTTTTACCGAGCACCAGAAATCGTGCTGGGTCTACCCTACGACAAAGCGGTAGATATGTGGTCTGTCGGCTGCTGCCTCTATGAGATGTTTACCGGAAAAGTGATGTTTCCAGGAGCTACGAACAATGAGATGCTCAAACTCTTTATGGAGTTGAAAGGAAAGGTGCCGAACAAGATCATTAAGAAACACCGTCAAGCCTACATCGAGCAGTTTCAGATGGAACCTCACTTTACTGAGGATAACAAGTTCTGCAGCCACGAGATCGATCGTGTCACAGGTAAGCTTGCGTCTCTTCCGCGATGTGGTCGTGGTTCCTAATATTGTATCGGCATATTATTGCTAGGGAAACCCGTACTCCGTTTAATGGACACGATCAAGACTCGTTTCGACCTTGGCAATGCTTTGCTCAGCGCCAAGAGTTCCACGGACGACAGGAAACAAGTTCTTGAACTCCGAAATCTTCTTGAGCGTATGTTCACGCTCGATGCGTCGAAGCGGATTACACCAAAAGAAGCCTTGGCGCATCCGTTTGTCAAGACTGAAGGAAAGCCAGCCACGTGATCATTGCTTTTTGGATGAGAAAGGACTAAAAACAACTGTTGTTGTGAGTTGTCATTGTACCTGCAGCTCGGATTTGGGAAGGACAAGAACTGCATCACGAGGGAGACACCGTCAAACATGAAGCAGTAAGGCGCACATGCATGACATCTATTCATTTTGGAATACATATGGCTGACCGCTCACTTGACTCAATTAGCTACCATCACCACTGATTTGCCATTTGTTTGGGGAGGGTGCAATAAACGCGGACGCGATTTGAAATCACATTTCTCCATGTATGTTTGAGGATTACGTTGTGCACCTGCCGCAGTTCATGTTTTGCAGTCCAACCATGAATGGGTCTTTTCCAAAGACCGAAAACTCTCAAATGGTGAGCAAACATCTCGTGATTGCAAGATTCTGTCTGGTGGTTGCTCTGGCGACATCATTCGCATCCACCTGATGAGGTTCTTGGGAGTTTCTTCTCGAGTTTGGGTTGCTGTTGACACACACAAAGAATGGATCTTGGACGATTGGGAAAATGCCATTGTTGCAATGGGGATACCATCACACTAGCAAAGGTATGTGACAGGAGAAACGGGATCAATTCGTTGTTTTACACGTGAGGAACCCAACATGCATTTTTGATCCAACACTCGATAGTGAGATTATTGAGTCGGCGTAGGATACAGATACGATAGGAGCTGAGCATACGACACCACGTACAACCAGACTGCACTCGCAATGCATCATTGTATGAATTAGGATCTTAGATACGCCACACAGACGTACAAGAATACAAGCGTAAAGATCATGCCGCCAATGACAATCCATGCATCTACCGTATCACGGCGTTCAATCACTCGCAAGAGTGAACTCGAGAGACCGAGTCGATTGGCAATATCGAGGAGTTTGGTACGGGCGCTCTTCATCCGTGCCCGTTGGGAGCCGAGATCGCTCATGACGGCATGGGACATGCTCGTAAGATCCGAAACCATTTGCGTCGAGCGTTGAAGC
>JAADWU010000587.1:0-11035 GCA_023336255.1 Pythium graminicola | reverse complement strand
GTCAATTGCGCGCGTCGTGTGTCGTTCCGTTGCTTTGTCCGCATCCTGCACGTCAATGACGCATGTCCGACAATTATTGTGGCGAACTATCTATACGTCCGCATGCTGATTGGTCAAAATGTGCCGTCACTTCAACATGGACGTATACTTCTTGCGTGTATCTCTCAACCGCCACCAGAAAGCAAGATCCAATGGCCGACGAGAAGACGTCTGGGGGAATCGAGAAGCCAAATGATGAGTTGGGAGAACCCGATATCAAAGTGATTCTGTTGGGCGATTCGGCAGTTGGGAAATCCAAACTCGTGGAACGATTTATGATGAATGAATTTCAACCACGTCAGGTGAGACCAAACGAAGAGCTCCATCGTGGATTGATTTGATCTTTGTATACTATAGCTTTCGACCTTTGCGCTCACACTCTTCCGTAAAGAAGTCGAGATTACGGACGATGCTGGCAAGAACAAGACACTCAAAGTAGGTCGGTGATATGTCATGACGTGCGTTCGATCACTCGGTAGGTTCTCATGTTGTTGGGTGGCAGACTTTTGGGATACGGCAGGACAAGAGCGTTTCTCCAGTATGCATGCATCGTATTACTATGGTGCTACTGCCTGTGTTCTAGTATTCGATGTCACTCGGAAAGTCACGTATCAAAATCTCGCCACTTGGTACAAAGAACTTCGGGATTATTGTGAAAACATTCCCGTGTTTCTTGTTGCCAACAAGATTGACGTTGATCTCACGGTGCAATGGATAATGGCAATGGGCATGATCGTTTACTCATAGATCACTTGCTTGTGTAGGTAACAAACAAAAAATTCAAGTTTTCCGAGACCCACAACTTGCCCTTCGAGTTCGTTTCAGCGGCGGATGGCACGAATGTGGTTAAAGTGTTCAAAGATGCGGTTGGTGCTGCATGGAAATTCAAGCAAGAAGGCGGGGATTTCATGTCGGACGTCCTCGATTTGCTCGGTGAAGCAAGTACGTTCTATGGTCGCTCGTGGGGACAGGAAGCATGGAACTAACGCTTTGGGTTTTAGAATGACGACGATGACGCACATAGAAAGCATGGTTTGAAATATATTGATCGTGTCTTTGGCTTCTGCCCTTATATACTATCGTCACGATCAAATCCCTACTATATTGTGCTCTATCTCACTTGAGGCTGGTATTCATCGAGCTTGTCCAGGAGCGTCTTGGAGTAGTGAGGTGAATAGTATTCAACAATTTCCGGTGGGTAGCAATTGTTGATCTCCATAATGTACTCGGTGAGCTTCCCACCCGCTGCTTCACCAAGTGTCTGGAGGAACTCAAGACCACCGTTCTGTACGAACGAACGACGGGCTTCGAGATCGTGTGGTAACATTTGAGCAAACTGCTTGAGAATGTACTTTTGCACTTTCATCGGCGCTTCACGCAGCAGCGGTTGCAATGCTTGAAGATGGGTACATTTGGCAAGTACACTCTTTAGTGCACGCTTGGCCTTGGTCTTGAGATCATCCGAGCTGTTTGGGTGGACCATACACGCCAACAAATGACGCAAGACATCGGCTTCAGCAATGGCACGTGCATGGTCCGGAGTATGACGACCGATTTGACCGAGTGTCCAGGCGCTGGCTGCTTTGATGTGGTCTTCTGGTTCCGAAATAAGTGCGTTTTTGACAGGTGAGATGCCTTTGGATGTAATCACAGCGAGCGCCAACGTTTCGGAGAACGCAGAAATGTATCCAATAGCCATAATACCTGGTAACTTGTTGTTGCCGGATGCTTCTGCAACGTAGTCCACAAGTGCCGAGGCTCCACCAGCATTCACAATGAGCTTGGCGAGTTCAGGCGTATGTTTTGCGATCTCTCGCACACACGTTGCTGCGTTCTTGCGGACAGTATGATCAATGTCTTTGAGACTGTAGAGGATGTTCGGGAATATCTCCGCCTCGACAACGATCTCGGCAAGATCCACCGAGTGCTTGGCAATCTGAGCAAGGCAGCTGCCAACTTGTCGTTTGAGTTTGGCGTCCGGATGTTGAATCAAAGGCGCGAGATAGGCCACGGTGCCCGGGTCAACAACCGCTTGTGCAAGTTCAGGTGAGTGTTTCGCGATATCTCCAAGTGCAGAGGCTGCCACACGCTTGAGTGCAACTTCTGGTTCCTGGATGCAGAGCACGAGAAGCGGAACTGCACCAGCGTCCACGACATGCTGTGCCAGTTCCCCCGTGTGTTGCGCAATGTAACCAATGGCCCAAGCCGCCGCTTCCTTCACCGTCGGATCAAACTCCTCGAGACACGGGACGAGGGCCTCGAGGGCTCCCGAATCGACGACAGCTTGTGCGAGTTCCGGGGAGTGCTTGGCGACCGAGCGCAACACAAACGCCGCGGCTTTCTTGTAAAAACGGTTTTGTTCCGACAACGAATACACGAGCTGGGGAAGGATTTCATTCCCTACGACAGCTTCGGCGAGATCGTCGCTGTAATTGGCAAGTCGGCCAAGTGCCAAGGCCGCCGATTGTTGGATACTGGGTACATTATCCAGCAAAAGCGGACGTAGCAATTGCATGACCCCTGCATTTTGCATGACTTCGATATTCTGTGGACGTGTGGCGGCTTCGGCCACCGCCTGTACAAACGTCACCCGCGCCTTTTGGTACACTTCAAAATGCTGAAGCACGGACGTCGACGCCATGATTTGGTCGGTAGCGCTTCGTTCTCTGGATCAAATGCAAAGGCGTCGGAAAGCTACAAAGTCTGTTGTTTGTTGCGTTCAAATGACCCAACTCTTCATAGCACAGTGGCAAGATGAGAACGAGCTAAATGCAGCATCCATGGTCATCTGATCATGAGGAGCTATTTTGCGGAGGTTACACTGCCAAAAATAACCTAAGTTAGCTTAGTTTTCGAGATATAAATGGCTTAGTTGCTAGCTTAGTGACACAGCACTTAGGCTAGTACGTGTACTGTATAGGACAAAACAATGGTTGTACCCCCTATGGGGATGATTGGTTCCACCAGACGAAGGGGTCCGATATTCACAACCCACATTGACACGAGGTAATCATGGTGATCTCTACGAGCCGATGGGGCGATGAAGACGATGGTACGACTATCTCTATGAATCTCCTACTGATACCCCACATGTTCATGTAATTGTGGTATTTGAAACATTAGATTTGCTGCCACAACGCACGGAAAGCGAACCGGACAAGAATGGCGTCCGTACAATCGTTGAATGGAAATTCAACGAAGCTGGTAACAAAGTCAAGGTCACCAAGAAAGTCAAGACCGTGACTGAGGTCACCAAGGTCTCCAAGCGTGCACTTGAGCGCAAAAAGTGGGCCAAATTTGGTGCCGCGTTGAACAGTGCCGATAGCTCCAACGTCACGTACACGTCGTACGAAGATGTGACGTTGGAAGACCCGAACGCTGATCAAGTGCTACCGGGTGAAAAGAAGGAAGAAGAAAATATCTTTGCAGGTGTCAAGAACTCGTCGATTGTCGTGTGTCGTCACTGTGGGATGGTTGGCGACCATTGGACGCTCAAGTGTCCGTACAAGGACACCCCGATCGACGAGATCCCAACGGATCTCAACAGCCGTGGTGGCGAGGGCGAAGCTGTGGCCGCTGCTCCCGCTTCTGTGGGTGGCTCGGCACTCGACAGTGCCTTTGGTTCGGGCAAGTATGTACCGCCAAGTCTCCGTGGTCGTGCGGGTATGAGCTCGGGCGATGCACGCAATGACGACAACAACCAAGACGATCGCGATAGTGCGACGCTTCGTGTCACTAATATTTCGCCTGATACCCGTGAAGACGATCTCAAGGATCTCTTCCGTGCCTTTGGTCCCGTGGCACGTGTGTACTTGGCCAAAGATCGTGAGACGTTCCAGTCTCGTGGTTTTGCATTCGTGAGCTTTATGTACCGTGAAGATGCTGAACGTGCGATGAACAAGCTTCAGGGCTATGGCTACGATCACTTGATTCTCAAGATTGAATGGGCCAAACCATCGAACAAACCATCGGGGGAAGCTCAAGACCCCGGTTCCATGTCGACAACGTTCCGCTCTGGTTATGGCAAAGCATTGCCACAGAATGTGGCACCTCCCCCACGCAAGTAAGTAGTAGGAAGTTATGTGTGTTGATATACACAGAGGTTGTGTTGGATCCCATGGCATCTTCCAGCAGGTTGCTGAGACCCACATGCGATCTAGTTCTACCTGCATTCTGTTCTCATGGACCATCATTCACATGGCCTACCCGGCTAAGTGGGTCCGTCCCAGGTCGTGGGCCACACGCACATGCGCACAACACAACTTCAAAGCTGCCAGTGAGAACACTCATTCGTCCACTCTTTCTATCGTCCGCATGTCGTTCCCGACGAGTCTGGCGTGGGTCGAGCGCGGCTCGGTGCTCATCCGTCGTATGAATTCCGAACGCATCGCGGAAGATCCACGTCTACGACGATTATTGTTTCCATCGACCACAGAAGAAGCCAAGGAAACTGGAGAGACCACGGACGAGACCACGGCACTCCCCAACGAGACGCCTCAACTATCCCCCGACAGTAGTTACGAACAACTTGAAGCCGCAACTGAAGGAGAACTCAAGCAAGAGAGTGAAAATGCGGCGCCTAATACGTATCGTGTCTTGTTGTGGACCTATCGTGTTCATGCCTCGCTCCAGAATGCATTGCAGTACGCAGTGTTTGCTAAAGCTTCCGAAGATGGATATTTTGTGCCCATTGCACCACGGTACGTTCTGTCGTATCGCTAAGGAGAAGAAGAATGAGGCTGATGGCGTTGTTGGTGATAGTGTATTTTGTGTCGCCCCATCGTATTTGACAACGTTTACGAGACTCTTTGATGCGCATTCGTCGGTTCGTCAATGGAACGCTGCTGTGAAACTGCTTACACAACTCGATGCCGTCATTTCCAAGCGGTAGGTTTTCAATCTGTCGTCATGGGTGGTGATTCTGGTTCTTATGGTATTTGCCCGTAGCTTTGATATGGGTGCGTGTGTCTTTGACTGTGGTTTATTTGATGGTGTCAAGCGCCTTCATCATAAACCGCTTGTCTACGACGAGTTTTGTGGTACGTAGAGAGAAATGAGCTAAATCAAAACCCCTTGTGCTGATATATTCTGTGACGCAGATGGTCGCATCGCGTCGATCAACTTTTGCCGTGGCGCAATTCCATCGATGCATTCGGCATTTGTCGTGGCTTCGACTGTATCCGCATGGCTCGACTTGAATCCAACGAACGTTGGCATTCTCGTGGCTCCCAACAATGAACAAATGAGTGTCTTTGCAACATGCTGTACGTTGTATCTGACCGAAGCCACGAGTTTTCCACCAAATTTTGCAAAAGAATTGCTCGAAGTATACCAGCAATTGATCCGTGGATCCGAGAGTCTGACCACGAAAATCACTCGCACATTCAGTGGACTTGACCCAAAGAACGTCTTTTATGCTGGTGGATACTTGCCCAAGCCACAAGCTCGCTTTGTTGCCGACTTTACCTCACTATTAGAAATGCGGGACAAGAAATTAGCGCTGTGTGCTGATGCCCCAGACATTCAAGAGCGCAAGCAAAAGCTCACGGGTGTTGCCGTGACTCCAGCTCCACAGAAGATCTATATCCATGAAATTCGCATTGTCAACAACTCGACGGCTGTGTTCAACGGATCGGCCTCGGGCGTCGCGACAAATGTGAATGGACACACACCGGACAACGCGTCACCTGCACCAATGAATGGAGAGTCAGTAGCACCATCATCGACACCTCGTACATCGATCACATCGGCACCCGTCGTTTACCGACCATACTTCGTGCTGCAGAATGAGAAGGGTGTACTATTTTCCAGTATGATCCACGGTGTACGTGATGCCACTGTTTCGGCAGGTACGCACGTTTACAAGGTGGGCAAGACCATTCCAAACTGCAATGAGTTTTCCATCAAGATGTATCACTTGCCATTTGGTCGCCAAGGCGAGCTCGTACTCGAATCACGACTTCATGCGACATTATTGCTCGAAGGAGAAGACACGCATGTCAATGGCAACGAAGGAACGGGTGAGGTGACGCTGTCAGTAGAGAACGGTGATTTCGATTGCATCTCTGCTTACCACACCCTTCCCAAGGGATTCCTACTCCAAGTGCGATACAGTCGGAGTCCGAGTGCGTTTCCACCACCTACTTCGACAATGGAAGCCTTGACGATTGCTGCGTATGCTAGCGCGACACCAGCAGCGGCTGCGGCACCACTCCCCTTGCCACCTCGTCCGACCTCTCATTACCGAAGTTCATTCACCAACAATGCCAGCCAAAATGAACATCCCAAAGTTCCCCGCTACGAAGGTCCCACCATCGTGACGTTTCTTCTCGATCAGCCCAACGTTCGTACGGCGTTTGGTGATGTGATGCTTCGAAAGATTGACGTGATACGCCGTGTTTCGCGCACTCGGTTGGACATCTACCTGCTCTTTCATGCCGATATCAGTGGTGGTGGTTCGGTGTCGAAAGTACTACCGTATCGATACTTGTTCCGCTATGTACTTCCGGATCGTGTGCGCGAGAAAATCATCGAAATGGGTGCAAGCGAGGAATCTTTGAACGAGACGGCACCGTCATCGTTTGACGTCGGGACGTTGATGTCATTTGATGAGCAATACGCGCGATGGCTTCAGCACATTTACGATACCGACCTCAGTACGTAGCTTACGTTGTTGCTGCGAGTTGTTTTCCCTCTAATCATGATGTCTATCGATCAGATAATGCACAAGGGACGTTTGATGGCGAGATTGCCAGCTCGACACCAATAACCGAAGTACAACCAACGGTTGGATATCGTGCAGGTACAACTGTCTCATGATCAACGCTGCGTACATTCGGCAAGGAGCTGATTATTGGTGTTATCCGTTCTTTAGTGAGCCTTCCGATGGCATCAGGACAAGTAGAAGCACCCACTCCGTCTCCTCCTTCCCGGCCAGGTCGACCATCGCCAAGGATGTGCGTATCATTTCGCCAACATGATCCTCTACAACGTATTCTAACCCATGTTGGATTCTATGGACAGACGTGGAGCCACCTCAACGCTCATCCAGAGACTTCCTACATACATCTACAGTGGTGGTCAAAAGTCAGATCGGAGTGGTCAGAGTGTCGCGTCACCAGAGTACGAACACAACTGGTCTCATGAGTTCATGAACTATACTGACGAGGTTATGATCTGTTGGTTGCAGCTGTCTTGTGTGCCGATGCGGCTTTGAAGTAGGCGAAGAGATCAAGTCGCTTCCATGTTTCCACTCGTATCACTCGGATTGTATTGATTCCTGGCTCTGCCTCAACAAAGTCTGCCCAGTGTGCCAGTTTAGTATCGATCAAGTCAGTCACGATCCGTCAAGTATCCCACCATTGTCACTGGGAGGGTCAGTTCCACCAAACTCCACAGGCTAACCCACCAAGAATGTTGAGATACAAGACCAGATATTGTTTTCCTTATGGCTAGCTTCATTTACTAATACTACAATGCAAGGTACAACACAGTTCTTGATGTTGGAGAATCAAGATTGGATCCATTCACAACACTTTGGTAACTACACTAATGGTTGATAGTGAACGCTTGCAACAAACCAATGGCTAAGCCCAATACACCACCCATAAGCACCAATTTCCACTCATCTTCTTCGAAAATAGGATGCAGCAATTGCTCGAACTGATGCGAACTCAGTTCCTTCATCTTCTCACGCAGCGTGGTCTCCAAATCCATTGCAACTGTCGCGTAACCCTCAATCTGACGAAGCCCGTCGGGGAAGATACCCACAATGTGATCAGTGACATCCTGCTTGATTTGCGCAAACTTCTCGGCACCCAAACCAATGTTGATAATCTTCTCCGTCACCGCTGTGCCTTGATTGACAGCATGCTGAACATTGTCGTACACCAACTCAAAAAGGCGATCTGAGTAAGGTCCTTTGATAATCGCTTCGATAATGTTGCGCGACGTGAGCACCTCGGTGGCGATGAGATGACCATACACTTTAGCGACTTCTTCTTGACGGCGCAAGAAAAGACCTTGGAGCGTAAAGCACAGAAACTTCTTGGGTTCGACAGGCTCGAAAATCATCTTGAGCGCAAGCCAGTTTGTGATTGTACCGACCACTAAACCAACAACAGGGAACACAACGATCGGATCATCGTAGAAGAACCAAAGCCCCATTTGAGCCAACCCAAAGACGAAACCCATCCATGCACCCGAGTTCCGGATGAACGCAAGCTCCGTGTACCCGCAGGTCACAAACATGTTGACCAGCAACTGTTTGTCCTTCATCATGTTGGACACGACCATACTCTCAATGTCGAACACATCCTCAATGTTGTTGCGGATCTCATCCATGAGCGCTTCAATATGGGCAGGCGATTCTTCCTTGATCTTTTCCACAATTTCCTCCTTAATCTTTTGGGGAATAGAGGCCCATAAATCTGGGTTATACTTGAGTGCCATGTCTTCAACAATATCATGAATAATACTAAACATGACGGGTTCAAGCTCCACCACAACACGGGATGGTTCGATACGGGCAAACACATCTTTCACACGCATGAGTTGTGTGGTCATGAGCCGTGTCGCTTGACGAGCCATCTTTTCCCCCTTGTGCGGCACAATACCTTGCCATCCCAGTCCCGTGTTGGTATCTGGAATCTGCAAGATACCAAAATACTCGAGGGGATAAAACGTCATGTACAACGCGAGCCAAATGTGCACATACGTGAACGCCACACTCACGACCGGAATCGATGCATATCGGATCAATTCTTTCGTAGAAACCCCCCGATCCGCCAAATCGTCTTTAAAGACAGTCACACACAGTACAAACGCCACGATCAATAGCAAAATAAAGATCGCGACAGGAATCGATGGACATTCAAACATTGGTGGAAATTTCACGGGTTTCAAACGTTTTGGCTCTGGTTCACTCGGCCGTCGACCCGAAATCCCTCGACGACGACGGAGTCCCGTTGGTGAAGCGTCGGTATTCATGGGCACAAAATCCGTCACAATCGTGAGTTGGTTGGCAGGGGAATCAATCGTATTGGCCACTTGGACCATGCCAAGTAACGTAAAACGAAGACTTGTTGCTAAATCGGCGGGTGTGAGGGATCCCCATTGTTTCTGTGTAAAATTGACCACATCGTATCCGGAATATTTCTTGAGTTGTGGTTGTAACGATGCAAATCGACCATTTTCATATCGTCCCAGCCACGACTGCAGTTGTTTTCCATTCCACACCTCTGGATTGAGTAATAAAGCTTCTTTCTGACTCATGATGACCGCCAAAAGACCTCGTAGAGGTAACTACTGCGCGAGCACGAGAACAAAGCTCTGCCGCTTGCAGGCAAAACGTCGAATTCGGAATGGACGAGAAACGAAAGAGAGCAAGACCAGAGATGTACTGAGATAAGCATGATGATGAGCCCACCAGCTGGGAAAGGTCGCATAATCAGCAATTTTCACGAATCATTATCACTTGAGGTTGGATTTTAGCCAATCAAGAGGTTTAGTCGAGCATTACACATGGTTGCTGACTATCTACCGTTTTCCCTATCTTAACCCATTATCGTATGATAGAGGTACCAAGGTATTTTCATCAGCTCTTCTCGAAGAAATCCGATCTTGGGCAAGACACGTAAGACGAAGAACTCAAGGGAAGACGAACTATGGGCGTGACAGAGATTCACGGAGAAGCGGATTGGAACACGGCGATGCGAAATGCCGGTGGAAAGTTGGTAGTGGTCGATTTCTCTGCGACATGGTACGTACACGAGCGCTCCACTCTTTATTGAAAGGTGCTGATGCCTGGAGGTTCGTGTAGGTGTGGACCGTGTCAGTTTATCAAGCCAACGTATGAGCAATACAGTCGTCAGTACCACGATGTCGTGTTTCTCGGTGTTGATGAAGCCCAGAATCGATCGCTCATTAGCGCGCTGGGTACGTTTGAGCGTTTATTCAAGCATATAAATGGGGATCTCATGGTATCACGGTGTGTAGGTGTCCGTGGCTTTCCGACATTTCACTTTTACGTGAGCCAGAACAAAGTCGATGAACTCGTGGGTGCAGATCCAAATGCATTGCGTCAGAAGATTGAGCAGTGGCGGCAGTCGGCGTTCAACCCATTTGCCTCGGCTGGTGTTTCGCTCGGAGGTGGCGCCCCGCCTGCCTCGGCCGAGGACGCGCGTGAGGCCCGTCTTCGTCGATTCCAAAACTTGGACTTGGTGCCACCAGCCGCTGCGACACCTGTTCCGGCGCCAGCGCCTGTTCCAGCACCGGAGGCTGAGAAGGACCTCAGCAAGATGGTCTGCGATCCTGTGACGGGTCAGTGCAGTGTGCCCTCGGAAGGCGATGGTGATGCTGCTGCGGCTCATGCAGCTGCTGCGGAAGTGACCAAGGCAGACGGCTTGCCACCGGTGAATGAGTCATTCTTGGAGCAATTGCTAGCGATGGGCTTCGGTGAGGTACGTTCGCGCAAGGGACTGCTCGCCACAGATTCAGCAAGTTTAGAAATGGCCATCAACTGGATCAGCGAGCACCAAGACGATCCTGATATCGATGATCCCATCAAGTTTGTGGATCTTGCTCAGCACTCGAAAACACCGATGACTGAAGAGGAGAAGGCCGCTAAGGTTACACAGTTGCAGGCGAAGATTGAGCAGCGTCGTAAGGAACGGGAAGAACGTGAGAAGAAAGAAGCCCGAGAACGTGAACTTGCTCGTCGCACCACTGGTCAGTCCATGCAAGAAGCACGTGAGGAATACGAAGCGATGCAGCGAAAGCTGGCAGCTGAGAAGCTTAAGAAAGAGCGTGAGGACTTCAAGCGAGAACGTGAACGCTTGAAAAAGCAACTTGAGATGGACAAGCTTGCTCGTCGTGCTCACGGTGGGAAGCTTGTGGGTCCTCCTGTTGACGTTCCCGATAGTGTGGGAACTAGCAATGGTCAGGAGCAAAAGAAGAGTGTCGAGTCGAACCTGACCCCGCAGGAGCAGATTGTTGC
>JAADWU010000586.1:0-11037 GCA_023336255.1 Pythium graminicola | reverse complement strand
CTTCAATCGCTCGTGTCACTGAGCTTCCATGAAGCTGCCGTGACCAAACGTGCGGCCATCGAGTCGGCTTCAACGTCAAGGCTCGGAAAGCGTCCACTGAAGGCTACTCCTTTTGGTGTTTCGCGACTGACAATCAAGCGTCCGCGTCTCTCGACCAGTAGCTCCACCACGACCTTGGATGCCACGATGGCCGACGATCGGGAAACCTTCTTTATCACGAACGAAGACGTGCTTCGCACCATCTTTTCATTCCTTCCAGGGATCGACACTATTCGGTGCTTTACGCTGAACAAGTACGCAGCACGGGTGCTCCCGCGTTGTGTGTTCTCGCTTGATGTTGAAGTCAAGCAGATGCAAGCCGCATACCGTCGAGCATCTCCGACGTTTTTGTGCCGCTTCCCCAACTTGGAACGCCTCAATATTTATAATGAGAACAAGCCGTGCGACCAGCAAGAGACGGGTCCATCGCTCCATGCGTGGGGCTGCAGTGAACTTGATATCTCACACGACAATGCCGGTGAGGAAGTGGTCAAGTCTCTTGCTGAGTCGATCGAACTCGGTGCGTGCCGTCGACTCAAGCACCTCCGCGTTGTGTCGGTTTTTACTAACACGTGCCGTGGCAACGCACTTCATGTGTTGTGCGGTGCTCTCGTGAAGGGCTCATGCCCGGACCTAGAAGATCTCTTGCTCGGTGGCAACGGCTTCTCAGACGTCGGCACGGTCGACATTGCGTGGTTGCTCAAAGTTGGCTCTCTCCCCAAGCTCACTCGGTTGGATGTGCGACGCAACTACATTGGAGAGTCTGGACTCAAGCGCATCATGGCTGCGCTCTCGGCGGGTCGATGCCAAAACCTCAAGTATTTATGCATGGGTGGCAACATTATCACTGACAACTGTGTTGCTCCGGTCGTGGAATTGCTATCAAGCTCCCTTTGCCCTCAGATGCGGTTCCTTGGACTCGAGGATAACTTCCTCAGTGCCCGTGGCGTCCACAGCATCATCCAAGCTGCTGTCGCTGGGGGCATGATGCCCAAACTTCACCACGTCTCAAGCGATGGGCGATCGGACGAGTCAGTTCAGGATGACACTACTTCCCATGGCGTCGTCCCAACTGAGTACACAGCGACGATCGTGCCCACTGCTGCCGCATAAAGTGATTGATCATGATGGTGTTGATACACTCAAGCATACCAAGGATTAGACGATGTAGTACAAATTGATGTAAGCCAGTGAATTAGCAGGATTATCAGGATAAGAGAATCGTAAGGAAATGAACAGAGAGAGCAATGTAGCCTCCACATCTTTCACCCTTTTCATCAGCAATCCAAACACCATCGTTCTATTTCCCAATGAACCCACAGTCGTGGACGAAACGTACACAAATCTCACTGGCTTCCATTTTTCAGTTCAGTGTAGTTGCGTTTCGCAAACTTGAAGATTGCATGCTGTGGACCACACAATTGAAGTAGCACTATGAAGTAGTATGGTCTACCTACTGAGAAAAGGTGGTGAACTGATCTGCTCGTCCAATCCCAAAGCCGCACTACCGGCCGCCAACATGTCTTACTTCATCCCACCAGTAAACTATGGCATGATCGAAGAAGATCTCTATCGTTCTGGCCAGCCCAATGAGCTCAATTTTCCTTTTCTTGAGCGATTAAACTTGCGCACGATTATCTTTTTAGCTCCGGAAGAGCCGAATCCACAATTCCAGAGTTTTGTCGAAGAACAAGAGATCGATCTCATTTTTCTTGGTGGAAATACACGCATGGAAAGCCGTCGTAAAGCGTGGGAACCGCTGTCCGAAGAAACGGTGCTCGCTGCTTTGGATATTATCCTCGATCGATCGAATTATCCTCTGTATATCACTTGCCACTTGGGTCGCGATCGAACAGGTTGGTTGACAATGAGCGTAAAGGGATCGTATAGTTTACTCACGGACGTTCTGTCGGTAGGCGCCGTCGTTGGTTGCTTGCGCAAGATACAACAATGGCATTTATCGTCGATATTTGAAGAATACCGTCGTTTTGCCGGGAGCAAAGTGCGGCTCCCGAACGAACAATTCATCGAGTTGTTTGACACGGATCTCGTCACGATCCCACCAAATCCACCTGCCTGGCTGCGAAAACATCATTCGTAGGATTATAACATCACGACACCTTTGCACGTCAATATTAGAATGAAAATGCAGAAACTAAAAGAATGTTACGTTCGCCTGCATACGTGGTCTCGTGCCTAGTGCCCTGCGCCACCGACTTGCTCAAGTGCACAATCAATCTGGTCTTGATCTTCCAATTCGAGCATCTTTGGGGTCTGGTCACCACTAATACGGGTACCATCAAGGAGAAAACGAAGCGCACCAGCTGGAACACCTTTGCGTTGGGCGTATGCGCTAAAGATCTTGTCCATCTTCGTGTTGGGCTTGACCTTGAAAAATGTTTCTTCACCCGACTACACCATGACACGCATTTAATCTATGATATATGGGCCCACTATCACTGTTGGTGGATATCCACGCACCTGGTCCTTCACACGAATCGTGATGGCCTCTGCCTTCTTCTTGTCGTCACCGTCATGCGGGATTTCGTCAGACATGCTTTCCTGAAACACGGAGAAATCCTCATTAGTTCTATCCTTCTACGTTGCATTGTCAATCTACCCACCTTGGCTCGGTTTGGAATCTGATGGAGGACGAAAGACCTCGCGCTTCTCTTTCTCAAGCGTTCTGTTCTCTTGCCGGTTGCTTGGCGCGAGTGCCACGAAAAAGAGGAGTTATCCGAAAATTAGGAGAAAACACTATTTTAGAGTACGTGGACCACGTAAAATTAGGCACGAAATACCTTTACAATACAAATCGCCAACGAAGGGAACAAGTTGAGAAAGTATGGTGCGTTGATCACGTGGGGCTTATGGCATCTATGCGCCATCGTGACCAAGCAATACTGATCAATGTGATATCTATGTCGATTGGGAATCTGTAGCTACCGCTTTCGCTGCTCAAAACGGCCCAGGGCCAGCCCATGGTGCGTTGTAGTTGGGTCGTTTGGTGTTGGATTGATGATGACGGCGTCGCAATGCTATAGCTGGTGGAGCTCAAGAACGGCGACACATATAACGGCAATCTCGCGAACTGTGATACGTGGATGAACATCAACTTGCGTGAAGTCATTTGCACGTCAAAAGTGAGACTGATTGGGTGGAATTTTCATATACCTACTCCTGATGCTAATGCTTTGGGTGAATGCGATTAGGATGGCGATCGATTCTGGAAGCTGCCCGAGTGTTATATCCGAGGCAACTCGATCAAGTACATTCGTGTCCCCAACGAGGTGCGTATATGTCCTTGAGGCATAATTAGTCGGATGTTTGACTCACCACACACCGTATAGATCCTCGATATGGTCCAGGAAGACGATTTCAACAAGCGCGGTACGGGATATTCGTGTTTTTTTTATCATTCTCCAGAAGCTTATTTCGTGTGTTTGTATCTGTAGACCGTCAAGCAAACCGGGGACGTGGTCGAGGTGGTCGTGCGGGTGGTTTTGGCTCACGAGGTGGTCGTGGTGGAGAAGGCGGTCGTGGTGGTCGCGGGTATGGTGGGCGTGGTGACGGTGGTGGTCGTGGTGGCTACGGTGGACGCGGTGATGGTGGTGGCCGAGGCGGGTACGGTGGCCGTGGTGGCCGTGGTGGTGATGGTGGCCGTGGTGGCCGTGGTGGTCGCTTCACGCCTGGTGGACGTGGCGCTCCAGCCCCTGGTCGGGGTTGATTGTTTGAGCGACAGATTGAACCACTGTGCACACATGGGGCTCTTTTCAGAGAGACTGAATACCTCAGTCTCCCCAAGCTGCATCATGTTACTAGTCAGGAACTACGAAAACCACAAAACCGTCAACTAGAAAATACAAAGTCGTTCATGCGATTTAGTAGTAGTTGATCGCGAGCCTTCACTCGTGTTGGCGCCTATGGTCTACTTGGAGTCACTACTGGCACTCGGTCCCTGCGGGTTGTTCTTGATCAAATAGGATGCAAGCCACTCGACTGGATTCGGCGGACGCTCCTTGACAAGCGCCGACATGCCTTGCAAAAGAATGGGCACCACTGTTTGATCCAAATACGAACGAATTGGCAACGCTTGGACTTCAACCTTGGTCTGCACATGCTCGACCGCCTTCTCCGCGCTTTTGACTTCATCCTCAGCGTTGGTTACTGGTGGCTCAGCGGCATCACCAGTGTCCTGTTCCTTGCTCTCGGCGGCCGGTGGGGCCTCAGCTGGCGCCGACTCGGCAGGAGCAGCAACGACTTCTGTCTCAACGTCTATCGTTTTGAACGACGGTTAGGAACCAAATTGCCAGAAGAATACACGCTCTGGGCTCTTCCGCGCGCTCACAAAAGCATATCCATGAGGAAGCGTTAGGAGCCATTTACTACGTACCCTTTGGTTCGTTGTCAGCCATGTTGCCTTGATCCAATGTCGTTCAGTTGGCAAATGACTTTGCCCACCGCTTAGGGACGTGTAGTTTACCGAGAAGATAAAACCGATAAAAAACGGAAACGTCGTCCAATAAATTGTTGGTCCAATATATTGGATGTGGACCCATAATTATTATTACCGTGATGGTGGCAAAAGATGTTCAACTTGGATGCGGCGCAAGGGCTCACCAGTGATGGGATTGATACCACCACGAGAGTTCTGGTGCTGCAAATTCTGTGCACGATTCAATGCGCGACGTTTGATGGCGTCATCGGCTGCTTTGAGACGTGCACCATCCTTGCCATCGTTGTACTGAAGCGTTACGGGATTGAATGCCTCGCCACTCTTGTTGCGCAGCGCTTTGGTGCCGCTAGCGCGATAGGATTCCCATTTCTTCTCTTCCTGTGCCGCGACTGCATCCATCTCTTTCCAGCGACCGATTTCCCGTTGGACACTGTCAAACCGTTTGCGTTCATGGTGGATTTTGACACGGGCATTGTGTTCGTCACGGGCAACACGCTCTTCACCGGCCGTGTCAGAATGGAAACGATCCGCATCGCTCATAAATCCTTGACTGCCAGGTGTGTACACTAGCATTGCACTGCCCGTGACCGAAGTGTCAATGCGTACAAATCCTTCTTTGCGCTGACGTAAGCGGTCCTTTTCCCATTGTTCCTTGTCTTTCACGGCAATACGTTGCTCTCGTGAACGTGCAGGAATGTTGTTGAACGCCGGAGCTGTCGTAGACGTCGCCATGGTGCTTCGTTCCTTGCTGCTGTGTCAATGGAGGTGCAGCCATCACCTTGCAATCCCCAACCTTCAAAAATAGCTTAATGGATCAGAACCTCTTTTCAAAATACAACTTAGAAGAACGTGAAGATACAGGTCTCAGCTTTCTCGACAAGTGGCACAACACTCTCTTTCCAACTGATTTGAGATGCGTACTGCTCACAGACAGAAGGAAAGGCATGTGGGGAGACGTCCACTCCATTCACATGTGTGAGGAACAGTTCATCGCCTCGCATTCCGGCTTCAAATGCCGGTGACCCTGGTAGTGCCTGAACCACAATCCATCCATCTTGCTGGCGAAGCGGTTTAAGACCAAGCGTTCCGTTCACTTTGGTCACACTGATGGTCTGCTCGCAGTCAAAGCTGAACCAGAAGCGTACAGCTTGCACGAAGCCGCGTTGTAAGTCGGCTTCGTTCAGATGATACACGCCGTTGTACAAACTTCGTGCTCCATGCTGCGAGATTGCGCTTGGGCACGCTACTGCGAGTGGTAATGTCACTGTCTGTAAGCTGATAATTGTCACGGGACGGCCAATACGTCGAAAGCGATTAATGTACTCTCGAGCGCGATTGGTGGTGATGAGAACGTCTTCGTAATCACTTGATGTAGGTTTGACTACACTTGGCACACCCAACGAATTTGCTCGAGAGCGATCAGTGATTACCATGGGTAACCACGTGCCGATATGAATGTAAGGCTCCTGGATAACGGACGGAATGACCAAGGGACTGGTTCCTACTGGTGGCTGAGGCACGTCACGAGGAGCCACATTACCCAGTGGACTCATTGGAATAGCGATCGAGCCAGATCGCAGAGGGACAGTGCTCACGCGTCTACAACAACAAAAACTGGGTGTGTCAAGATAGCGTCTTGATGAAGAGAACGAAGACAACACACCTGCTCAGAATGCTGTCGCGGCTGTTTTTGCGCATGCCCCGGATTGCATAATCGGTTTGGATAGACAAATCTGTGGAGCGCCGGAAGGGGCTGCTAAAGATGTCGAGTACCCACTTGGAATCAGGTTCCATAAATGCCTCGGCAAACTCTCCTTCAGCCACAATCTCGATGTCGTCACCTTCGGGAAGGCGATACAATGAAACGTCACTGGGCGACGCCACAGCGAAGAGCTCTTCTTCGGAATACAACACACGCGCCATATCCATCTTGACATCGCTCCATGTCGCGAGTCGTGTGAGTTCTGCAGCCTCGAACTCGAAAACACCGTCGTTCTTGCACACGAGCACTCGCACCATGTTCAAGGTCAGTCACGAACCCTTCATCCCCGAAAAGTATCCAAGCCGCGACAGAATGATGGTCGTAGTGTTTGTTAGGAACTGTAATTTCGATTTGTTACAAACATGTTGAATGGATTTGAGTTGTGTGGAACAGCGTGGTAGGTCAACTTAACATGAGCTCTCAACGAAGCGTGGCGCTCGCGCTCTATCGCCGCATTCTGCGTGTCGCAAGGACATGTACGTACACAAATGATGGAAGAGATATAGCGCAGCGCTTGCATGCTACTGATTTTAGTAAATGCGGGTGATTGACGACGGTTCATGTTCCAGGGGAAGGTGGTGCACATGAGCAACAATGGATCCGTGAGGAGGCACGGTACGGGTGGACGATTGGGAGTATGTGAAGGGAGTTACTAAGCCGAATGAAATGCTATTCAACAGCCACTTATTTGAAGAAAACCGTGCAATTCGAGACCCACAGGTGATTCAAGAGCTCATCGACAAGACCCACAATCAAGTCGACTTGGCAATTCACTACAAGATCCCATACCCACGCCCACATTATGTCGATCCTGGAACTGTTGGTGGCGACAATGATTTCCGTCGCAAGTCCACGCGAGAGAAGACCAAGCTGGATCGGACAAACCGGAGTCGCATTTCCAAGCAGTACCAACCTCCTTGGTAGTGTCGTCCACAATTGACTATCCATTTTGCAAATTGCCATTCATTATGACTTGTTTTCATTCCCAGAGATACTACCACGTACGAACGGCACTACCAGAAACGATACGTAAATACTACGAAACGCAAACTTTATAGTGCCGTCATCAGCACAGTGTAGACACAGCATCGACGCAACGCATAGAGTTGCTGGATCGAAATGCTCACACCCATCAATTGCATTTGCTCAATGAGTTCCCATGCATGTTTTTCCGATCCATCCAAGTCGTGAAACAAATCACTCATGACCGACACATCATCGCGTCGTAACACGCGCTTCCATACGTTGAGCACTGACTGCACCCCCATGGGCATGCCCTTGTGTCGTGGTGGCTTTTGCATCGCCATCGAGCGCGCACGCTTGCGTCGTCCGACAACTTCTGTGTCTTCTTCTTCACTGTCCGTCGCCGACAGTGCATCGTCGTCTTCATCAACTAGCGACCCGAGTTTCCAGGACGTTGGTGAGCGTCGCAACCCGCGCATTCCGTGCTTGTTGGTCGACGGCACAAGTGGTGCCGATGGAGAGATCTGAAGTGAAGGCATGGCCATGATGTCTTTGATGGTGTTCGTAATCGTTGGTGGCTCGGTGGGGAATGTTGGTGTTGGTAAACGTTGGGACTCTGGGTCCAGCGTGTCGCGGAGGTTTACTGTTATAAGCTGCGACACCAAGCGGGCGCCTGTGTAGTCACGGCTGTTGGTTGTCGATGTTGGTGTTGGCAAGGACCTCCTCAATGGAGTTGATGGACAAGGCACCTCGTGATCCTCGTGGGAAATTCTCAAGTGACCGGTTCTTGAGCAGTGTGCTCCAGTTCCTCTCCCATGATGCTCTTTCCAACAGTTGGCCGTTGGTCCCAAAAAAAGCTATCCATACTCAAGTCAAGTTGAGGTGTGAGCAGATGGGACATCAATAAAAAGATCATCACTCTGTCTGCCTTCATAGTGGGACACGTTCCTTTCCGACAATTGCACCGGCCCAGCACGTGCTGTAGCCAGGCGCTGTGTGCCCACCACGCTCTTTGGCCTTCAGTTTTAGCTTGCTGCATCAACAAAAGCTGACCGACCAATTTTTGTTTGTGTTGGGTTTTCCCCACAAAAATGCCAAGGTCGGCTGGGAATATGGAACTGATGCGATCAGTAGGGCGAATTATCACATCCATTTTATTGGGCTGCATGTCTGTGGACCCAATCTTATTTACCACCAAAAAGCACAAAAATGTGACGCTTGAAAGTAAAATGCGACGAAGACATGCACGGTCACGTTGAAGTCGTACGTTTCATTTACTGTGGAGGACTTTAACTGGCCTCTTGGATACAAGAATCATCAAGAATCCAAGAAGCCAGACAATTCCAACAACAGAGACTTGTTTTTCGTCCATGGAAATTCACAAGGATTTCCATTCTCTTTATTACGACGGCCTAATCTCCTGCCTAATTGGGAAATCAGTATAATTCCAGCTCACCTTCGTGGCCATGTCCAGAGAGAAGGTTGCGCTCTAGTTCCGCTTTCGTTACTCGCGTCCCTCCATGTGACGTCAGGAACGTCTAGCCGTGCCAAGTGATCATGACGACTGCAATTCGAATCCTACGAACACGAGTTCTTGGGCATTTGGCGTAACTGTAATCTACGGATGACTACACCCACCAAAGCACGTCATTGAAGTGGTTTTTCCACCGAACACGAGCAGAACAAAGTGCAACGAACGTCAGACTAGTACAGTATTCAGGTTTACAATGTCACCATTTCCTGTATTTATTCTCCGAAAACAATGAGTCGTGTGGGTTCAGAAATGCCCTACATGGCTGCATTCCACGTTTTTATGTTATCGTGAGTCTATCTTGTGCTTAAACATGAACTTGTCAAGCATCGTCAGAGGAAACGTCTGATTTCTCCATCAGTGCCACACTTCACTCTTCTACTTCCCCATCCTCCACCTCTTCGCCTTCTTCAGGTTCACTGTCGGCAGCAGTGCCCAGTTGCTTTGCTTGTTGCTTGGCTTGCAGCTTCAATCTAGCTTGGCGAATAATCTCTTCAGCCTTGGCAGCTTCATCAACCGCGGGTGCAGCCCGAACACCATTGGTCAGGATTGGTTCAGCGACGTGAAATCGCTTGGAGACTGGTGGTAGATCATCGTAGGCAACCACAGCAGCTGTACGAGGGTCCCGAGTTTGAGAACGACTGCGACGACGATGGCGCGAGCTGGGACTATGACTCCGGCTACGTGATCGGGATCGCTTTGGGGATGGAGATCGACTTCGACGAGGTGAGT
Organism: Pythium graminicola; assembly: GCA_023336255.1. Lineage (NCBI taxonomy): Eukaryota > Oomycota > Peronosporomycetes > Pythiales > Pythiaceae > Pythium > Pythium graminicola. The sequence goes on along the minus strand of JAADWU010000586.1, from coordinate 1,554 downwards.
CCATCGAAGGGCGACGACGCTTCCGAGATCCCGGAGAAGGTGACCGTGACGACTCGCGTACAGAATTTCTGGCTCGCAAGGCTCGGTACTGAAGAAGCTGGAACACGTGTTTGACAATTATCGGGAATACCACTGCTTCAGAAGCATTCTGAACTGCACGCTCAAGATCGGAAAGGAGTTCCCCCTTGTCTGACGAAGGTGTTGGAGGGTTAGGCTTGGAAACATTAGCTTCCTCTTCTTCACCTTCTTCCGGTTGGTTGGCCTTCAAATGGATCTGTACGCCTTGCTGTAGTGCAGCCGAGAATTCTTCAAATGTGGTTGTAGATAATACTACAAAGCACGTTTTCTCCAGTAAAGGCTGTACAATACCAACGGATGGAAGTACATGCTCGCGGGCTTTCTTGATTTTCTTCTCAAACATACGTCTTTTTCGACGTTCACTGATGCTGACACCCTCACTTGAAAGGTCCCCGAGACATTCATTGCACAAAACCTCACCAATCTCCTTCCAAGAAGTGTTCATCCCGATTCTGTCGGTCAATAGCCACTCATCGACAACGTGGTGAAGCTTCACAGTGAAGACCTCTTCCAATCGCTTCTTTTTCTCTCGCTCGGCTTTTTGAAGTTGTGATTCTTTCGACTTCAGCTCATCCAGGTACTGCTCAGTCCAGTCGTAGACATCGTGCTTGGGAATGGCGTTTCGCAGATCAACGGCACCATCGATTTCATCGAAGAACTGCCACACAACTTTCTTCAGGTCACAATCGAGATGGCGTTTGCCAGCAAAGATGGCTCGTATAGCAGCATCCTGTGTCTTCTCTCGCAGCTTTACCATAAACTTGTCTTTGAACGATTCAATCATTTTGGCTTCCAACTGTGTCTTCTTTCGCAATGTGTCTTGAACGAAACTTTCAAATAAGTCCTTCTTGTCCTTGATCTCTTCGACAGCATTCCAGCGCGGATCCTTACGAAGACCAAAGAACTCAGCGCCATCATTCAGATCTTCCCACGTCACACGATTGTGCATGACCTTGTTCTCGATGCTTCCAAGCAGCTCCAAGTATTCTTCGCGGACTCGTTTTGCTTGACGTCTGCGTTCGATATTTTGTTTCTTCTCGGCTTGCGTACAGTACTCGGAAAAGGCTTGCTTCTTTTCACCTACAGTAGACAGGGCGAACCTCCAACGTGGATCCTTATCGAAACCTTCCTTCGTCATGAACCGCTGAGCTTCCTGCCATTTGAACTGCGATGAGATTTGCTTCTCTTCTAGAAAAGCCTTGAACATCGCTACACGCTCGTCTTTCGACATTGTCTCGTACTCCTTGATCGCTTCTTCATCCGCTTGACGCTTCTTTTGGTCTCTTCGCTTCTGTTCCTCAGCGACGACGATGCCACTTGCTGCTGTCGAGCTCTTCATCTTCTCGACTTCAACACGGGCTTGTTGCATCCGATATTCCTCAGGTTCATCCCACGTTGTAGCTTTTGTAATGGTGTTGTAGTAGTATTTCTGCCCACTAGCATCATCTGTATACTCGATCCACGTCACAGGCGTGG
>JAADWU010000585.1:0-11043 GCA_023336255.1 Pythium graminicola | reverse complement strand
TCAGCTTGTCGAAGACGAGTATCGTGAAGGTGAATGTGTTCTGTTCGATGGAGTACGTTTGACCGCATGGGACGCAACATCGCTACTCGATGGTGTGGACGATATCATGCCAACGGCGAATGTACGGCCAGTATTTGTGACTCACAACAATGACACCAACGACGATATTGTACCGACGCAGCGGTTACATGTTGGAGTGCCAGTTGAGGATGACGGAGACCAATCTGTCCATCAATTGCAGCGATCAGGATCCGTGGTCATGCAAGATAGAAAAGAAAAGGCAGAGCCCATTCCACCGCCAGTACCAAGCAAAATCGAAACAACCAGAGTTGACGCATCAACAATCCCACGCAACGTCGGACATGAATCCACAGAGCTAGGTGGGAATACAAATCCCAACCTTCATCCCGCTGAGGAGACTGTCATGGCAGCGAAGGACCCAGCCCCTCCCGGCAGCAACATCGAAATAACCACAGTCCAAGTGCAGCATATTGTTCAGTGGCTCCGACAGCTCGGTATTGAGCTTGAAGATGCTGAAGCCTTCCAGGTACGGTATCCTTTGGTCTCTTTTATTATACTGGTCTTCCCATACCTCCTTTATCATCGCAGAACGCAAACACACCACTTCAACAGTTTTCGTCTGGTGTGGTTTTATGTACGATTGTCGAAAAACTCGAGTACATGCGTCGTATGGAAGGCGTTTGTCGACAAGCGCAGTTGACCAAAGCCAATGCATTGCACAATATCGACAAGGCCCTACAAGTGCTCCAGCAAAAGAACGTATGTATCAAACATGTCGAAATGATTCGGAGAATTTTACTCAATCTTGATGATGTAGAGATTACCACGTCCACTCCTTCGGAAGAAACTGAAAATCTACGAAGGCGATCGTACAACCATACTGACGTTGCTTCTCCACATGCGTAAGGTAAGAATGCCTATGATCGAGTTGAATTTTGTTGATTTGATGGTTTTATCCCTGCAGGCTTATGGTCACCATGTCAGATCACAGTTGTCCTAAATCGGTCTGCAAATTTACTATCCTCTGTCTTAATGAGGATGAAACGGCATTCAACACCTCAACCACATCTCCGAGGGTGAGCCTCACATCTGGTGCACTTAGGGATCAATATCTATAAAAGCATATTGACACCCGAACTCAAGTAGTCTTGAATACTGTGGGCTATCCCATGGGCGAAACAATCCAGGAATCTGGAATCAGGCTCGCATGATAGTCATTGCCTGTTGCTTGGATCGACCCATCGTACGAAAATCTTTGACGACGGCGAATGGAGCTTGGGGGTGGGATGCCACGTGATGCGGTCGTGGAACAGTGGTTTGGTTTTCAACCCAAGATATCCTGACCCGCTTTGATTCGGTTTCGACTCGAAACGAACGCGAAGTGTTGCGTCGCATCGCAAAAGAAAAGGTTCTTCTCACAACTAGTCGACAAGACAGCTCAAGTGGCGTACAAGAGAGTGACACGACAACATTATCGACAATCGCTCTTCATTGGTAAGAGGGCGAATAACACTGTGCTTGATCTCAGGACGAGACAAGATTGTTCTGGACTAATGACTGGATATCCTCTAGGCGATACCTGTGTTTTTTATCTAGACTTACTGGCGGACACAACGTGTTTTCTTAGTGCCAACGGTGCTCGAGATATTTCCAGATCATACGAAAGAACACACTACCTAGCTCAAGCTTGTCGATTGAGTGTGTGGTCGTGTTTGAGCATTCGCCACCAACGTGGATAGAGGAGCGCGTGCACTTTCCATGCCATCACCTGTTGCTCGTTCGCCACCGGAAGAGCTCCAAAAGGCAAAAGATATGCAACCACCTCGACCCTCTCAAGTACCTATTCGACGTGGTATTTTGCACGTCTACGGATGGACAGGGGTTTTGATGGTGGTTGCATTTCTGTTGTCCGGGTTGTGGACCCTTGAGCTCGCTGTGATTCAACTTGCGCCGTCCCAAGCCGCCAACTATGTCATGGGAACAGCAAAGTTGGACGGCGGTGACTTTTGGACTCTTCAAAAGTCCGACGATAGTCTCGCCGCTGTAGCCGCCCTCATTCTCATTGCTTGTGCATGCTGCTACTTTGGTCTCGTGGTCATGATGATACATATGAGTGGTGGTTTTCAAAACGTTCGATGGCGACAAATTCGAGTGGTTGAGGTCCATCCACGCACCGCGATGACAAGCATGTCCGCATCAACAAGACCCGTCGTTCCACGACAAAGGAACCGTCTTGCTGTCGTTGAGAGCCTCGTACTTCGTCGGGGACGTCACAAAGTGTGGGAGTGGCTTGAACGCGGTATGGCCATCGCGTTCAGGGCCCACGATGTGAGTCCCTCATCAAAGTAATTGTATTGTTGATGGTGGTGTACTAACCGATCACACATGCTACTTAGACACCAGCGTTAGCACTGCCCAAGCTGCTTCTCCAGACGACAATGCTCTTCAAATACCTCCGAGAAGGATTCCCACAGACGACCATTATCTTTTACGCATCGTTGCTGGTACTCAACTGGATGATTTCGACCTATTGCGCCATGGCCCGACTCGTTGATCCACGCGCACCACTCGTACGAATCTTTTACAGGTAAATCAAGTATGAAAATGCTCTATCACTTGAGATCGATTAACCCTTCGAGTGTATGGTAGCTTTGATTTGTTCTTTGCTGTCTTTGCACCACTACAGATGATTATGTACGCGTATCGCCAGTTTTACTTTGATAGCGCCGAGTTTGCATTGCGCTTGGAAACGTTGAATCCCGCCAACTTTGATGTCATTGCTCGGCTTTTTGCGGATCCATCGGAAGTTTCCCACTTTCGTGCAGCGTTTCGATCGTTACAACTTTCGTCATTGAGCAGTTTGGCAATCAAAGTTTTTCTCAATGCGTTGACGATCCAGCGTTGGTGGCGTACAATCAAGTTGCTCGGTGAATCGACTGAAAAGCCGATCCTCAATCCTGTCCACTACCAACGACTGAGACGAGTGGATCGCGTACTGACCATTCTCTTCTTTGGGATGGGTGCTGCTGTGTTCATCTACTCGGTGGTGTGCGTTGTAAGCTCTCAATACGTCTGTGCACGATTTGTTCATTGTAAAGCACCAAGTTATCGATGGAATGTCGGTGTGGATGTGTGTTCGTGCTCTGTGTTCGTCGATCGTGTGACTCAAGTCAAGACGTTTGATGAATGGGTGAATCCGATTGATACAACCGCGAATCTCGCCGCGTTAGCTGCATCTGGTGATTTGAAGATCGTTCAAGTACTTAATCGACAATTACCGACGCTACCAGAAGAACTCAGACGATGTCGTGGTCTCGAGCAGCTCATTTTAATCTATACGAAGACGATCACGATGCCAGAGTGGACGAAAGAGTTCACGAATCTCGAGTATCTGTGAGTAGAGGGTCTTGATCTGCTTGGCTTCTACGGTACCACTAACATTGTTCAATCTGCTCTAGTCATCTGGAAGGAGACCTCACAAATAAGGAGCTGCAAGCCTTACCACGCGATCTTTTTCATGCAATGCAAAAGCTTGCTTTTGTGCATTTGGGTTGTCTTCGACACATTCCATTTGTACCAGACTTGGATCACAACCCACGACTCAGGTATCTCACGATGGCGATGTTACATTCAGTGACCGAGTTGCCAGGTTTCGAGCATCTCGGTAATCTCGAACGACTTTACATCGCAGATGCAACTCACGTCGCAGTGTTACCGCCCGTTACCCCTCTCAAGAAACTCAAATTGCTCATGATTGGATATCGCAATCCCATGTGTTGCAACGGGTATATGAATGAAAAGTGTGATCTCACCGACTTTTCCTGTCTCGACCGCACGGCAACGGGGGAGCCACGGGTTGAATGTGTCAGTCAACACATCACCCCACAAGATCAAGCAGTCATAAATGCAGTGACTCACGAGGTTTGTGAAACGAACCACATCCAGGACCTTCGGGAATTGGGTGCCACGCGAGAAGTGAGTGACGAAGCCTGTGGTGGAGTCATCTATGCACGCTGTGAGCTCAACGGTGTCTCTGGAATGTGCTACCCGGCTCGGATGATGGTCATTACGTGCTATTTAGACCCATCGTACGAAAAACTACGACGACGAATGATTGAACTTGGTGTTGGGGCCCCATGTGATCCAGTTGTGGAGCAATGGCTCGGTTGTAAACCCAAGATATCGTGATCATATCACATGACTCTACGTTGAAAGACCATATGATCCAGTTGTGGGGTTGGAAAATCCCAGATTTTGCTCAACAATACCATGTCTTCTTGGATTAACACAAGTACTCTTGTTGAGTAGGTCAGCTCAGAGCGCGGTCGTGTTCGAGACAATCGCCGGGTGCATCGATATCAGGTCATCACCGCCCAGTGATTTGTATCATGGGGAAGAAGTGCGCAAGGCTGCGATGCCTCTGTCTCCCGATGCGCCACCAAAAGGCAGGTGTCTTTCGCCTTACGGTAGGACGGGCGTATAGCGTTATTGTTGTCTGGTGCATGGACGCTGGTACTCGCTTTGATCCAGCTCGTTCCATCGGATGTTGGCGACTTTTTGGACGTTTCAAAAAGCAAATGAGTGGTTGAGCGGTCGTATCAGCGGTGTCAATCTGTGATATGCGTTGGGATACTTTAGTATGATGCTCACATGCTACACTGAGATCCTGGTCCCAACAATACATGCATCTCTTAGAATCGCGCACCCATCAATCAATCCATCCATCCATCTCAATCCGGAATTCTCTGAAACCAGATATTAGATTTCATAAATGTTCGCTCAAATCTGATCATGTATCGAATCTCATAATATCCTGAAAGTTGCCTGTCAAACCAATTACGATAATGGCGGACTTGCGGTTCCTTAGTCCATGGCTCGACTGCATCGACATTGATCCCTCTGTGACGTTTCAATCGTCTCACTCGCCAGCGCGTGGTGTTATCGTAACGTTACGTACATCTTTTCATGACACAACAATCCTCTCCACCGGTGGGTACGTCTCCCCATTTAGCGAATTTCCCTTGTTTTCCACCCATCAGCACACCTTTCCCCTCGCGCATTTGCGTCAAACACTTGAAATTATGCGTTTACTCGTGGCACTACGGTGTTTACATCGTCTATGGACGTGGAATGACTCGTCCGCTGCACGTGCGCTTGGCCACGACACGCCGATTGCGCTTCGTCTGGAGTTGACAGTCACATCGCCGGACGCAGCGGCGGCACTGGAACCGAGCTTGAGTGATGCGTTACTCTGTCCGGACGTACCTACTTCGGAAGCATTTGCGTGTGTGTACACCGACCTCGTAGGTCAGTTGCTTGAGGCGGATGGCTACGACGAACTCGATCGCATTGTTGTGGATATTGATTGGGTTGTAGTAGTGTCGACAGCCTCGACCATGGCTGGTGCCATTCGATTCCTACAGCAAGTGAACGATACCAAAGCACGTTCTGGACCAGTCGATGGATCCAGAGAGTCGATTCGATTGACCAAGGACCCTGTACGACTGGTGGTACATCCGGAGATTATTCTTACGCGGCAATTGGTGGTCGAAGCGGATCGATTGAAAGGGATGCAAGGACACTTTCGCTGCGACGTCCTGACGCTCGCACCTATGGCATTAAAGTGTTCGGCCGACGAGTTTTCAAGCTTTTTGTGGGCGATCGCGACTGGTGCCACTGACGGATTGGAGATTCAGATTGCGCAAGAGCCCATTGATGATCCGTCGATGTGGGATCCCTTTCTTCGTGGAATTGGAGCGTGTGAGCTTGTCCGTCGAATTGAACTTGTTGGCCTCAAGACGGAGAATCCACATCGTTCGATGCTATATCAAGTATTGGTTCACACCTTGTTGACAAGAGAGCCTCCAATCGACATTGCCTTCACAGATGCCCATGTCTCCGAGTCGGATAGTACAGCATTGCTTACCTATGCACGACGATGGCGTGCAACGCACCAAAAATCACTTTTACGGGTCCAAACGTTGTCTGTACGAATCGTAGAGCGCGGTGATTCGTTTATGAACGCTTTCGTGGATGTCCTGGACACGGTTGAAGCCATTACGTTTCGAAATAAGCGGTCTCAAATGCATCACCGTCTCGTGGAAACCATGCTAACCAAGTTCGTACACCTCCGCCGACTCTGCTTGAGCAATCTCTCGCTTCCAACGATGCGAGTGTTTTTGAGCCCGACCGGTCCCCGTCTCGAAACCTTGGCGCTCGAGGATATGGAGCTCGACAGTTTTGCCTACTTTGCCGAAGCGCTCGGCGATGCATCAGCAACGTTGGGGAACTTGCGGTCGCTGGCTTTGACACACACAAGCGCACAAGAATCTTTCTTCACGGTCAGTAGTCGAGATGGTCAACGACTCGCGGCGTCGCTGGAACGGAATCAAGTCCTTGAGCGAGTGGAGATCGACCTGTACGGTCACTCTATACGGGCGATGGAGCAAACAAAGGATTTGCTGGAGCGAACAGCAGGTCGTCCCGTGGCACCACGCCGCGGCAGTCGTATGTATCTTGAAAATCAGGCTCGTCAACGTGCATTCTTGAGTGTTATTGGCCATACGACAAGATCTTCAACAGTTCCGTACATGGGATCGGTCCTTGTCGCACCAATTTTTGCGTTTGCGGCACCTCGGATGGAGAGGGAAGTCAAGATTCGCATGCGACCACTTGAGGAGTCCTAGGTACCTTGAGTCGACACACAGAACGTTCACGAGTGAAACCCAAACACAAGATCAACAAAGCATCGTTGTTACTGAACTGTTGGAATGCCAGAAACGTGTTGTCGACACACCGACAACAAAAGTTGCCCAATGTCCACGATTTCTTGTGCTCTGCCGTGTACACTTAGTCGGTGAAAACAAGGCTTCCACTCGGATCCCGATTGCCTTCGTATTTTTATCGGATATTTTTGTGATGCTCCGTATTGAACCTTTGTTGGTCTCGGCCAGTCGCAGTGGATGAGGATAACATGCGAGGTCCAAGACGAATTCCACGGTGTATGCGATCAGCAACAACTGGGGAGAAGCCCGGGATGACTCATCTTCGACCGTTGACCTCCGAAAAACCTGTTCAGCCTGGCATCTATCGAGTCTACGGATGGACGGGTGTGCTGATGTCGATCGCATTTCTGCTCTCAGAGGTGTGGGCGCTTGCACTCGCGGTGACTCAACTCGCTCCGTCACAAGTTGCCAACTATGTCATGGGGACAGCGGTGCTCGACAATTGGCGATTTCTGGACTCTTCAAAAAGCCACCGACGCCGTAGCCATGACAGCCGCATTGTTACTCGTATTATGTGCGGTGGGCTACTTTACTTTGGTGATGATGATGATACAGAATAGCGGTGCGTTTCAACGCTTCCCCGATGCGACGAACTCGTCTGATCGAGGTCCACCCACAAATCCAGTCTGTCCGACAGGCTGAAATCACCGATGGATTAACTCGTCAACCCAGCATTGTACGACTATCGAACACCTCTGCTAACGTACAGAGTTGCTTACCTGCTGATGCATCAATATGGCTTCGAATGAGGATGAATTACGTGTCCCAGTCCCTGGAGGTAACGTTGTCTCTCTTGGTTGGACTTTTGTGAATGCGGAGGTGCTCATCGACGTATGTTTGAGTAGACACCAGTTTTCGCACTCTCCAAATTGCTTCTACAGACGACAACACTCTTTCGATAACTCCGTGAAGGATTCCCGCACCAACCATTTACTTCTATGTATCGCTTCTGCTGTTCAACTGGATGATATCAACGTATTGTGCTTTGAACCAACTCGTCGATCCCGGAGCGACCCTTGTGCGGATCTTCTACAGGTACTTGTGCGGATCTTCTACAGGTACTTGGTCATATGAGTGGGTTAGAAAAACATCAGCAGCTAACGTTTGTTTCCTACCACAGCTTTGACTTGTTCTTTGCAGTCTTTGCGCCACTCGAGATGATTCTGTACGCCTACTACCACTTTCGCTTTGCGACTGCCGAGTTCGCAGTGCGCTTGGAGACGTTGAGTCCTGGCAGCTTTGATGTGATTGCTCGTCTGTTTGCGGATCCATCCGAGGTTTCCCACTTTCGTGCAGCATTTCGATCACTACAGCTTTCGTCGTTCAGCAACTTGACAATCAAAGTTGCTCTGAATGCGCTTACCATCCAAAAATGGTGGCGCACGATTCAGCTGTTGGGCGAATCAAGTCGGACGACTATGCCCCTTTTCCATCAACGCTGAGCGACCTAGACGCTTCAGCCGTTTGTTTGCAATCGTCTTCTTTGGGATGGATACTGCACTCTTTATCTACACGGTTGTGTCTGTTGTCAGTTTCCAGTCCATCTGCCGACAGTTTGTCCATTGCAAAGCGCCCAGTTATCGATGGAATGTCGGTGTGCAGCAGTGCTCTTACTCCGTGTTTGTGGATCGTGTGACCCCAAGTCACCACGTTTGCTGAATAGAGTGACCCGGTGGACACGACGAGAATCTCGCAGCATTGGCTGCATCAGGTGACTTAAAAAGGTGGTTCAAATCATTAATCGACAATTACCGACACTACCAGTTGAATTGAGACGATGCCGAGGCCTTGAACAACTCATTTTGATCTATACCAAGATTGTCGCGATGCCGAGTTGGGCTAAAGAGTTCACGAACCTCGAATATCTGTGAGTAGACCAGCCTCACGTTCTCAATGTTGTGATGATGTGGATCTAATATTGTCTACTACATCCGTAGGCATTTGGAAGGGGATTTCTTGACCAAACAACTCCAAGTTTTACCACGAGATCTCTTTCAAGAGATGCCCAAGCTTGGATTTCTCCATTTGGGTGGTATGCGCTACATTCCTTTTGTACCAGACTTGGATCAAGTACGACAACTCGAATATCTTGTCGTGCCCATGATGCATTCCGTGACCGAGTTTCCATCATCTAGCCAAACTCGAGCAACTCGCGATTGTTGATGCATGGCATGTCGGGTTGTTGCCATCGTTCAGTCCCCTATATAAACTCAAGTCACTGGTCATCGGCAAACGAAGTTCATTGTGTTGTAATAGATTCCTGAATGCCAAATGCAATCTCACTGACGACTACTGTCTTGATCGGACCGCTCAAGGGGAGCTACCCGTCGGATGTGCCAGTCAACATATCGCACCACGCGATCAAGCAGTTGTAAATGCCGTGGGAAATCGAATATATGTAAAGAGTCCGATTGTCGATGATGGCAACAAGACTATAGATCCTGCGGCGAGTGATGGAGCTTGCGATGGGGTCATCTACAAACGATACGTACTCAATGGTGTCCCAGGGATATGCTACCCAGCTCGCATGTGTGCTACTTGAACCCAACGTATGAGGTTCAACGTCGACGATTGATCGAACGAGGGGTCGGGACGCCGTGTGATCCAGTTGTCGAGGAGTGGCTTGGTTGTCGACTAAAGACGTCATAAGAGACCTATGAGCTGCTGCTCGCTCGCTGGGATCATTTGTGTTCCTTCCCACAGCCGACAAGCTTCTTTTACGTGTCTCGTCCTTCGCTCAAGTGGATGGTTTCGGCCTAGTGTGATAGTTCAAGTCGTCTAGAGTTTCACGGCTCATTGGTGCGAATCTATTCCAGGTACGCTCACCAGTTAGCATTCACTGTCGTCACCAACCTCCGCCGTATCCGGTAGTTTGAACTTGTTCTTTGCCCCACTATAGACGATCGTGTACGCGTTCGTTGACGATGGTGAACTTGCCGTGAGTATGGAAACATTGAATCGTGAGAATATTTACAGCCGAAGTCACAACTTTCGCCCAATGGATCGATCCGAATGTTACGACGTTGGCCTCCTCCAGGGTTCGTACGGATCATCAATTGACAGCTTCCCACATTGCCAAACAAGCTTCGGCATTGCCATGGCCAAGAACAATCACATTCACGATATGCCCAAGCTTTTGTGCATTTGGAGTTGTTGGTGCCCCATCGGTTGTGCCTATGATCAAACTCCACGTTCCACCATTGATGGACTGGCGTCTCAGTGCTTTCTCTCGACTCGACTCATAAGTTTCAGCCACGCCTCGACCTTGTCCCTCGACATGACCCGTTGCGTCACATCGTCTAAATAAACTACTCCTATTATCCCCGCCTGATGGAAACTCAAGCTGCAAACAGATCAGCGAACTGGAAACGCCTACTCGAAGTGATATTTTTATCGCGTTTTGTTGCATCAACATCCCACCCGGCTCTGGCATACGCCAGTCTGGGTGAACAACGATATCACACAACGTCCACAACGTCCAATGGTGAAAGTTGAGGTGTCATCGCGCCACGTACCAAGTGAACCAGTCAGACGTGGCTTTGCGTGGGTCTACGGGTGGACAGGTGTGCGCATATTATTTTTATCATATTTTTATTATTTGGTCGTGGCCTTTGTATTGTCAGGAGTGTGGAGGATGATTCAACTCGTGCCCTCACAAGTTGCCAACTATGTCATGGGAACAGCATATTTGGACAATGGTGATTTCTGGACGCTTCAAAAAGCCCATGCGACACTCGCGAACACCGCTGCAATTCTATTGGGGTTGAGTTCATTGTGCTACTTTGGGTTGGTGTTTACGATGATGCGAATCACTGGAGTCTTCAAGTGGTTTCTAAGACGAAGAGCTCGGCTCAGCGAGGTCAACCCTTTCGTCGAGCAGCCCAGAACCGAGCAAAGTATGGGCTCACGAAACAACTTTCGATCGGACAAGCCAACGTATGCAGCTTCCAATAGTGTGCGACTTTGGCTACGAAATTTACCAAAGAAGACTCTGGTTGGAGTCTCCAAGTCTCATGAGGTAACGTTCTTTGCGCTCTCGTTACTGACACTGTATTAACACATTTTGATGCAATGGCCACCATAGACCCCAGTCTTTGCGTTGCCCAAACTCCTGCTTCAAACAACGCTTCTCTTCAAATTCCTTCGTGAAGTATTTCCACAGCCCACCATCTTTTTCTATGCCTCGCTTTTGATGCTCAATTGGATGATATCGACCTATTGTGCCATGGTTCAACTT
>JAADWU010000584.1:0-11049 GCA_023336255.1 Pythium graminicola | reverse complement strand
GCTTGCGAGATAGAAACCACCAACAGTTTCTATTCTATTGAATCTATTGCATCATTTTCGCAGGAGTCAAAACATGACGCGGTCGTATACTTCTTTCGCGTGCCTCAGTGACGGGATCTACCGCTTCTCACAGGGTGCTGCACGCGCCAATGCCCCACGCGTCACGCTCTTGGGTGGTGTGCACGGGAACGAACGTATTGGCGTCCGCGTACTCGACGTTTTGCGACTCGCGTTGCTTCAAAACCAAGTTCGCCTCACTGATGGCGCGAGCGTCACACTCGTGTACGCCAATCCACCGGCTATTCGCGTTGGTACGCGTGGCGCAACGCCCCATGCCGACCTTAATCGCTGTTTCTCAGAGGAAATGCTTTCGGGGACATCCTCGCTCTACGAAGCGACACGAGCACGCCAACTCGCGCCGCTGTTGGCTACGACCGACGTGCTCGTGGATCTCCACTCGACCAACAAGCCGTCACCACCGTTTGTCCGCATCGCGGGTCCCAACGGACTGACGAAAGAGAGCATGCAGCTCGCAGGGCGTCTACCGTGTGATATTTTACTCTACGATCCAAGGTATTTGCTTGCCGATGGCGGCGTGGCACTCACTGATGAGTACGTGGGCTCCCATGGCGGTATCGGCATTTGCTTTGAGAGTGGCGTCGCAACGGATTTGTCCATCGAAAAAGTGAACAACATTGTCAACAGTCTCTGGACGATCCTCATGCACGACACACGCGCCGTTGAGCCCACGACGACGATGCCGTTCACCCCACAAGACTCGGCTGGGTTTGCCGATGTGTACGAGATTACTCAAGTGTTCAAGCTCACAAGCGCGGGCTTTCGTTGGGCCGATGATGTGGGCGACACCAACTTTCAGCGTGTGGCGCCGCACCGACCAATAGGATATGTCGGTGACGTACCATTCGCAGTCGACTACGAGTCGTTCATTGTATTTCCCAAGATCCCTGCGTTGTGGAAATTGGATGCGTACGTCGTGATGCTGCGATAATTTCTTATCAAGTGGCTGACAAAATCAATGTTCTTAATAGACCGCTCGGATGGCTCACCAAGAGGAAGACGAAAACCCAGACGTGGTAATGCAAATGAACTCATTGACGCTTGATCTTGACGCCATGGTTTTCATTGAGCAGTTGTAGCGAGTACCAAAAGAGCCCAACATTGATCATATAGGCCGTCACGCACACGAGGCAAAAATCGCGGAGGACAAACCCCAAAATGTACGCCAAGTACACACTCAGTCCCTAGTATCAGGAAGGTGAGACATCCAAATGCACGTCATATCGAGTGACTCACCAGCGCGAAGAGAGACGCCAGTACGTAGAAATGCTGGTGAAACGGTATCTTACGCACCAATGGGTACACGATAAAGAGTGTGTAGGCGCCGACTCCTAATAGACGTTGTGAGTCAATCAGCTTTCTCCAACGATCCAGCATACAGACCAAGGAGCGCGTTGGGAACGTCGAACATTGAGCCTTTTCGCACGAGCCCGTGACACTGGAGAAGACTACCGTACTCGCTCATCATGACCTACAGCCACAGCCACGCATGGGATTTGGTTCTTCTATTGGACAATACTCACTTTCCTTACCTTGGAGCAGGAGAAGTAATCCGAGTCACAGAGTGGCGTGTAGGCATCCTTGAGCTTGTGCTTCTGGTACTCTACGTACACGCCGTAGCCGGAAGTGATGGCGCCAAGCAACCCCAGCCACACGAGCTTTTGCCCCACACTGCCACCGTTTGTCGTCATGGAGAAGTTGATACGGTCTCCATAGAAGAAAAGGAGGATCCTGTCGCAGACTGCGTGTCCCGATTGGTTGATAACCAGTGCCTCAGTCCGTTTCGCAACGATTGTAGCCATCTCCAAAGATAACGTTTGCCGCATGCACAAGTCATCGCGACATCGACGCCATGACAAATCAAGGTGTCAATGGCAACGCCGGCACTAACGACAACCGCAGTCACCCACGACCGACGAAGAAACATGCACTATTGCTTCAGCAGCAGCAACAACTCGAACAACAACGACAATTCAATGAGCCTTGGCTTTTCCAGAGTATCCATCTGGCGCCATTACCATCACTTCCGTCGCCGTCATTGAGTGCTGTACCAGCATCGCTTTCGAGTCCCGCGCCATTTTACTTGGACGTCGAGAGTCTCCGGACCCTTCTTCCGCCTAGCAGTCGTCGCCCTCGACCGCGTAGCAGCGAAGAAAGCAGCATACGTCGTCCACATGTCCCTGTGCGACTCGAAGCACTTAACCCAACGCGACGAGACAATGTTGCAGCAACACGACGACAAAACCGGCGGCGAGCAAATCGAGTCCGAAGCGCACGGCCAACATCCGTACACCGGAAGTTGGCTTTACGCTTGGATGCCGTCAAAGCAAAACAGTCGACTGATGAGACGTACGCACCATCAACGAAGAAGCATCATCACCTGGAGCAGCGGACAACTTTTGTAGCGTTTGACGAGAATGAAGGAAACGTTGTGCGACCAAAAACGACAACAACACTCGACGATTTGGATGAAGTGCAACGTCAAAAGACTGCGATTGCAGCTCAGCTTGGCCTCACGCTTGCTGAGTACGAAGCACTGGACACGGCGTTTGGCACACCATGGGAGGAGGACGACGGTAGTCTTACCGATCGATATCACGTGATCTTTGCGCAGTACGACGTCGACGGGAGTGGTGCAATCTCACCGGCAGAGTTGCGCGAGCTGCTTCAAGCTGCTGGTGAAGCCATGGACGACGCCGAGCTCGCGATGCTCATTGCGCAAGCCGACACAGATGGTGACGGCGAGATCGATTTTGGTGAGTTTATGGGGCTTATGCGTGCACGCAAACGACTACTACAAGTTGCCAAAACCATGGGCGTGTCAGGCACTGGGCCGGGTACCGGAGGTCCAACCGTGAAGCTCACGACAAGTGAGAGCACAATCTCGCTGCCCTCGACTAAATCCAGCGCGTCCCCACTGCCACCTCTGAAGCTCGCGGTCGCACAATCCAAAAAGCATTTGCAGTACACGCGCCACTTTAGTCGACCAACACCGACGTGTCTGCGTCCTGGTGCTCAAGCCGACGTTACACAGCTCCGTCGCGAGCTTGCGATCGCTGAGTTTGGAATCCAGGAGCTCAACGCAAAAGTCCGCGATGGCGTCCAGTGGGTCCAACAACACTGCCCTGTGAACTCGCTCAAGGCTCAGATCTACTGTCATCGCTGGGGCCTTGAGAAAGTCACACAACTCATGCGACGCCTCCAATCTCAGTCGCTTGCTCGAGCGTACTACAAGTGGAAGGCCTTCCTCATGTACGAACGCAATAAAGTCAAAGCGAATCTCTTTCTCAAGTGCAAAGGCAGTCAAAAGCTCACGGCCATTCTCAACAAGGGTACACGAAAGACGTTGCGTCGACGTTTTGCTAAGTGGAAAACCGAGTGCGCGATTGACGCACGCAACGAAGTCGATGCCGCCGTGGCCGAACTACAGCGTGTATGGCGCGGCAAACGTGCACGATTGGAACTGTTCCGACTGCGCCAGCGTCGGGCTGCGACCATGATGCAGGCACTCGTGCGAGGCCACCTTGGTCGCTTATTTGTTCAGAGCCTTCGTCGTGAGAAGCTCGAACACCACTGTGCCTGCGTCCTTCAGAGATGCTACCGAGGCTACAACGGTAAGCGCCTCGCCAAAGCTTTGTTTCGGGCCCAGCAAGACACGCTCGCGGCGCGCCGGATCCAACGCGCTTTTCGCCAACACCAGAAACACCGACTCCTGCGTGCCATTCAACAGACAAAACACGAGCATGACTGTGCGATCCAGTTGCAGTGCTGCATGCGCTCGTACCTCGCTCGTCAGGAACGGCACCGTCGAGCCCACGCTCGACTTCGCGTCCGGAGTTCGGTTGTAATTCAACGACACACCCGGGGTTTGCTTGCACGACAACAAGTTCACGAACGTAAGCGACGTATTACGGCTGCGATCACAATTCAGACGCGGTATCGTGCATTCCGGTCGCGATGGCAATTTTGGAAAATGCGCCACGACAAAGCGGAACGCGCAAAACGTGAGCGGGAACGTGTAGCGGCGACAAAGATCCAAACCAAGTGGCGTGCGCGTTCTGCTCGATCCAAGTATGTTCTTCACAAGACACAACTGCACGAAGCACAACGACTCCTCGCGTTCCGTCGACTCACGAGCGCACTGCGAATCCAGTGTCTCTTTCGTGGGTACTGTGCTCGCCGCCGCGCGCAGCGGATGCGGTACGATAAACTTAAATGGCTCAACTTTACGCTCATGAACCGTGCAGCACTGCGTATCCAAGCATGTTGGCGTGGCTACCACGGTCGACTCGCGAGTCAATTACGGCAGCAAGCCCAGCGTGCAATGGAAGCCGAAGAGCATGGTGCTGCGATCCGCATTCAGTCGATCGCACGTGGGAAACTTGCACGGTCCGAGCTCGAGCGTCGCGAGGCCCAACGAGCGCAGATCATGGCGTTACAACACAAAAGAGCGCGATCGGCACTCAAGATCCAAAAGATCTATCGCGGTAAACGAGCCCGCAAAGTCGCGGCTGCACGCAAACAGGAGCACCAAGATCAAGCCCGCGCTGCACTCGATCGCCTCGTCCTCCAGACCAAGACGCGGGCAGCTATCAGGATCCAGTGCTGTGCACGCGTATATCTCGCTCGTGTACGGTACCAGAAGCGCAAAGCCGAAGTGGAGCGAAGAAAGATTGAGAGTGCGCAGCGTATGCGGCGGGAGCTCGCCGCTGTGGCTATTCAGTGTGCGGTGCGTCGAGCCAAAGCCCGTCGTTTGTTGCGGCAGCGTCGTCGTGAGTTTGAGAAGCGCATTTCGATCATGGCATCCGTGAAAGCGTATGACGAGATTGAGCGGTTACGTGAGGAGCAAGAAGCCGAGTTGGCCAAGTTGCGAGTACAGCTTCTTTTGCAAGAAAATATGGCAACCGAGGAAAGCACGAAACTACGCAAACAGCTTGAGGTTCAGCGGGAACAGGAAGAGCAGCGGCGCGAACAGGAGGCACAAGAGTTGGCGAGGCTCAAGCTCGAGGCACTCATGCAACAACATACCCAGGCGAGCGATCGCAAGATCCTTGAGCACCACAAGCAGCAAGAAATGGAGAGAATACGCGAGCAGTTGGAGAAGCAGATCAAAGAACAACAAGAACAGGAGCATCTTGCTCGTACGCAAGAAAACGAAGAACTCGCGGTACTCAAGATGACGACGTTGTTGCAGACATCGAAAATCACCACAGTAGCTGAGCGTGTCGACGATAGCGAGTCCGTAAAGCTGGAACAAGAGGCTATGCAGTTGCAGCGAGCAGCCCAAGCGATGCAGCGCGAGCAAGCCAAGATGAAAATCCAGAGTGTATGTCTCAAGTACATGGCAAAGAGACGGATCCAAAAGTTGCAAGCTGAGCAAGCAAACGCTCTGGCCCAACTCCGGAGCGACGAAGAGCGAGTGCGCGTCAAGTCTATACAGGAGAAGGAAATGGCGCTTGCCAAGCTCAAGGCTATGATGGACGATGAAGCACGCGCGCGAGAACAGGAGATCAAGGCCCTCGAGGCACAGATGCTGGAACGTGCACGACTGGAGAAAGAGCGTTTGGCCAAGCGCAACGCCGCTGCCCGGACGATTCAGGCGAGCGTACGGGGTTATCTTGGTCGTCAACGCGTCAAAGCAATCCAGCGAAAGATTGAAAAGGAGCGGGAGGAGCGAGCCAAGGCCTTAGAGGAGCAACTTGCAGAGGTGGAGGCCAAGATGGCTGCCGTTAGCAGTAGTATGGATACGGTTGAGGACAGTGACGAAACAGACACCGAGCCAGCGAGTGCCGGGAACCCGGAAGACTGGGTGGAATACTGGGACGAGAATGCCCAAGCGTCATACTTTTACAATATCAAGACCCAAGAAGCGAGCTGGACACGTCCATTTAGCGCACCATCGAAAGCTATGGAGATTGTGAAGGCGGTGGCTGAAGACTACGATGGGGATGCCTATGCTGGGGGATACGATCAAGGGGCTTCGACAGGATACACGACGGCAGGCTATGCGGACGAGTATGGTTTTTACGATCAGTATGGTCAGTACCATTACTACGACGACTCGACCAACGTCTCAAGTGCGAACGGGAGCATCCCAGCAGCGATGGCAGCAGGAATGATGTATCCTGGATACGCCGCGGCCGCCGCAGCGTACGCATACCAAACTGCTATGGCCTTTGGTGGGAGTCCCATGATGTTTGGTCCCTACAATCCGCAGTTGGCGATGACACAGCAGTTGACGAACCCTATGATGGTGACAATGGCGATGGGGACGAATGTGAACACCACGACGAACGCTGCGAATCCCAACGACTATGACTCAACGGTGCCGCCGGATCCGTGGGAAAAGTTCTTTGATCAATTCACTGGCGCCGCGTATTACTACAACAGCATCACGGGGGAGAAGTACTGGGCATGAGCTTCTGTTCGTCACATGTTGCCGAATCAGGGGGATGGACCACAAAACTCATTCGTTGCGTGTTCGCTATGGTGTGGATGAGACGCGTAGCTGTAGGTGAGACCAATCACATGAAGTCCGGACCAATCTTCAGGCCAGAGCGAAGCTTGTTGCACCGAGTTTCTCTTTGACGAGACGTTGACCATGGCCCTGCGAAGTGCTTTCTCCGGTGGGTTGCGCAGCTCGAGGCATCATTTCGGTTTTCTCCAGTTCCATCGACACTCGTTCACTATGCCATCCGTCGAAATTCGTGCCGTGAAACAAGACGACGTCCCGGCGTTGGAAGCAGTGATCGCGTCGACGGAATTGTTCCCACGCGAACTACTTGCTCCAATGCTGGCGGAATACTTCACACCAGCAGAGGGAACAGAACACCACCCACGTCCGATGTGGCTTGCGCTTGTTGATGCAGCCCATTCACCCAATCCCATTGGGGTGGCCTACGCTACGTACGAGACGCTCACTGACAACACGTGGAACCTTTTGCTCATTGCGATTGCCAAGAGCGTTCATGGAAAGGGCTACGGGACGCAACTGATCTCCAAGGTAGAGCAAATCGTTCAATCCAAGAATGCTGGACGTATGCTGCTTGTGGAAACATCGGGAACGGACGAATTTGCAGCGACACGTCGTTTTTACGAGAAACGAGGCTATTCGACGGTCGCTAAGATCCCCGATTTCTACGAAGATGGCAACGACAAAGTTGTGTTCTGCAAGCGGTTGGCACCGACTACACAGGATGCGTGAGCTCCAAGAAGGTAGCTAGCTTCTCAGCGACGATGTCGATAGTGTAAAAAAGCGGTAGTAATCCTACACACATTCAATGATACCAGTCAAGTGACGTCCATAATCATACCACTAATCAATCGTCGACATTCATGGAACTGTCGTCCGATAAATCCAGACTGGATGCATTGCCACCAGACTCGTGCAGGTATAGCCGGCTATGATCAGCGCTGCTGAACGACTGGTCAAGTTGGAGTGTTCTCTGTACGTTGTCTTCACTCATGGGATTCGCGAATACGGTCTGCGGCGGTACATACGGGATTGCACGACTCGCACTGAGCGACTCTTCAAATGCAAGAGTAATCATCTCTCCAGCAAGCGCTTCTTCGGAATTGTAGGCCAATGCCTATCAACACAGTGCATCAGTTCATTTGCACACCTTTTGGGGTGAAAGGTCACGTACTGCGTGGTAGCACTCGATCGCTTCGTCCAAGTCTCCTTTCATGTGGTGTGTGAATCCCAGTGCCGCATGAGTGGATGCCTGCACACATCACACGTTAGACCAAGTAATGCATCGTCATTCGACACTAGAAAACACACATTTCGTGGTGACAGACGCAAAGCACTTCTGAAATAGCGAATGGCGTCGTCATACTTGCGCATTTTCCGGTACGAGTATCCTAAATTGAACAGCGTTGGCTCCCAAACTTCCATGAGACGCTATGAAAATAAACGAGATGTTAGCGAGACGGACACATTGGTACGAGGAGCATCCATCAACTATACCTCTGGTAAATGCTTGCAAAGGTCAAGGGCTTTCGAGAACATTTCGATCGCCTGTTGGTAGTTTTGTTGCTTGTAGTAGATGGCTCCGATTTCATTGTAAATGAGGGGATCATTTGGACACAAAGCACTTGCTTGCTTGATGAATTCGAGCGCTTGGGGAAGATTATTGGTTCGCAAATGTTCCATACCAATATAGAGCGTAGAGAGATGACAACCCGGGAACAAACTCGAAGCAGTTCGATACGATGACATGGCTTGATCGCTTTCGTCTTGTGCTGCAAACGAGTTGCCAAAACCAATCCAAGCGGGAGCAAAGCTTGGTTCCAACGATGTTGCTTTGCTGTAGGAAAGGAACATTAAGTCAGCACTACTCCTTCTCAGGACTTGCGCACTTTACTCACTGAAAGTAGCGTTGTGCAGAATCAAACTTTTGGATCAGTAAATAGTAACACCCGACAGCATACCACGAGCATGCTCGTTTGGGATATACATCAACCTACCACGAAGTTACGTCAGTCCCATTTCGTCGTTGAGAGCGAACACTACCACTTACCAAATGATGAGCATACTGATACAGCTCACGCTTTTTCCCGAGTTCAACCATTGTCGCGACGTAGACTGGCACGACCTTGAAGTTGTAGGGATCAGTCGCGTGCACCCTGTCAACAGTTTCATACTTTAGAGATGCGATAGTTTCTCCCACGAAATCGAAACCTTTCCTACCACTCGCAGATCTCACGGGCTTTCTGCACATCGTGCTGATAATAGTACGTCTCGGCTTTGGCAATATTCTAGAGAGAAAAACCAGTCAATATCTATCCCAACCAGATCACGCGTGGTTCGTCTGTACCAGTTCGACATTGCCTTTCAGTCCAAAGGTCTCTTCAACTCGACCAAACTTGACTTCAGTCGATGGGGACGTCTCATACTTGTCAATATGCACGTTGTACAACTCCCGCAATAGATCCGACTCTTCGGTGGAGAAATCAAGCGAGTCCAGAAGACGTGTTTGGTCTTCGGACGAGAGCATTTGTTTCTCAATGAGATGAAAAAACGCTTCGGCGCAACGGACATCGCAACGGAGCGCTAGTTGATAGAATACGAGTGCATTTTCTCGATTCCCAACGCTTTCATAGGCCTCGCCCATGAGCAACGCAAGCGACGCGACGATATTGAGCTCCCCATTGTCGCTGATGTAACGCTGTGCCAATGCGACGACCGCGTCTTTGTCACCCGGTAGAACTTTGGCCAAGAGACCCAGACAGTCGTCTTTGTGTTTGGTCGCGAGCATACTTTGTCCGGCCAACAAATGCGCACGGAGCGTGGTCGTTGGAATCGCATAAGGATTTTCAAACGCCAATAACCCTGCTTGTTTCACAATATGGATTGTGCGATGGTATTCACGGTGGTGAAAACATGTCTCCGCAAAGAGCAATACGTCGGTGGGTTCTTGTGGGGATAAGGTAGCGAGTTTGTCGGCGTAGAAGAGCGCAGAGACAAAATGATGACGGTCAAGACATCCACGCACACGCTGCCGCAATATCTCGAGTGTACGGGCCATGGATGCGTCCCCAATACGTGTACGGGGTGTGACGCCTGCGCCTGCACTTGTACCACCCAACGGTGGGGTACGCATGCTCATCATCATGGCCATGGTCGGCGGTGTGTCGACGCGGAGACCCGCGCCTTTCGACGTCATTGTAGAAGATCCAAAAGAGGATTGCGCGCGGAAATGAAGGCATTTGAAGAGATCAAACTAGTGTCCATCACACAACTTCAGGATGAGTGACACTAGAATAGAGTTCAATACACTAAATACATGCTACGCCACCGACTGTGGCAGGGTGTTGCGGTCGGTGGCATGACTGATCGTGTACATGGCTTCCTGCCAGTAGATGGTGGTAGTAGCAGAAATACCAAGCAGCTCAGTTCAGTGTGAGAGCCAAAGAGACACACATACAGGTGTAGAGAAAATCATGACCACCAAGGCGGCGTGGAAAGACTCGCATCGCATCGCCGAGTTCGTCGCCAACGTGATTAGCGGCGTTGTCGTCGTCGCGATCTTTGGCACGTACGTTGTGCGGTGGCTCGTGCATGCGATCGCTGATGCGCCGAGTCTCCGCGCGCTTCTATGGCAACGATTTGAGATCGTGGCCTATACCCCAAGCGGATGGCGCCCATGCTGGACCGACCGCGATGACACAGTTACCAGTGCCATGATCGAGTGTGTGAAGGGTCTTGTCCGTCATCGCTATGGCGTGGATGACCTCATGAGTCCTGAAATGCTCTCCCGGACCGCGGTAGTGCTCGCATTTGTGACGAGTGTGACGTTGGTTCTGACCAGATACAATTCAATCGGATGGTACGCGTGGATCCAACTCGTCGTACTCTTACAATGGTGCATTGCACTCTATCAAATGGTGCGTATTGTATTCTCTGTGAGTGGCTACGTCTTGGTCAAGGCCTTCAAGCATGGTTCGCATATGCTGAAGCGTGCCTACGTGACTATCTTTGGGATCAAGCGCAAGCATGCCGAGGCTCTGCGGCAACTCATGAAACAAGCCTCGACCTATCGTGAGTGGGCCCAAATGGCCACGTACTTGGATCAACTCGAAGACAAAGAACACTGGAAAACCACACTCTCCAAAGCCGAGCATGAACTGTGTGACTTTGCACAGCTCCGCCATGTTATCGAAGAACTTAGCGTTGCGATTGCGGACAAGAACCTTCGAGCGATCAGGTACATGCTCACATCGGTTATTATGCGCAACAAGTTTGGCATTGATGCACCAGAACTCCATCTAACGTGTAATACTGGGACCAAGCACATTATCGACCAGTACCATGATTTGCTTGTACGTGCCATCGAGTTCTTATCTGCAGCCGACGAAGAAGCACTTCCAACTCAAGAAAAACTTCTTTTCTTTCAAAAACTCCAGCACGCGTACGGGGCCACCGCACTGTGTCTCAGTGGTGGTGGATCTATTGCAATGTACCACATG
>JAADWU010000583.1:0-11051 GCA_023336255.1 Pythium graminicola | reverse complement strand
TCATCGAAGGATACTGAATAAGCAAGGTACTCGAGTCAGAAAGCTCGAGACTGTTTTGAATCGTTGTATGTCAGTGCTTTGATATCCTTGTTTGCCTGGATTTGCATGGATTTTGCCATCATGATCTTGGATAAAAAGGCGCTATTACCGCCTGTCCCGCCGCATTCGACATTCTTCCTCGCAGTGATCAAATGGACGGCATCTTCGGCGACAAAGTGGGCAAAAGCGAGCTACAAGCGCTGCGTACACTGCTAGAGACCCACGTGGCCGTGGGTGTGGACTTTGTTGTCGATGGCACAGACGTCAAAGCATTTGCGACTGTCACCCTTGTGTGGCCAGCGGGCGACGAAATCAGCGCGCCGTGGGTCATGAGCGAACGTGTTGTCGGGCGTTCGCAGTTTCTCTCGCTTATGCATACGCTCTTTCTCGAGGGCCGCGCGACCAAAGTGCTTCATCGTGTGAGTATGGCAGCACATTGGATGGCGACCCATGGTCTCCCGAATGCGGTGACTGCCGCACGCAATGTCTTTGACCTCCAACTTTTCTACGAGCATGCCGTTGATCCACGTGCACGAACTGCGACGTTGCCTCAGATTCTCGAGGCGGTCTCAGGGAAGACCACGACGACAACGTCCCCAACGACGACGCAGGCGTTGTACCGAAGCATGTTGAGTGAGCAATTGAGCCCTAAGCAAAAGAAAACGAACGTGCTCAAGTCGACGAAAGGACCGTTATTGACCCACATGCTCCTCCAGCACTCGGTGCAACGTGCGCATTTGTGTCTCGTGTGCTTTGATCGACTTCTTCTTAACACCAACGACAGCCCAGAGACGCTTAAAAGCCAACTGATCGAGTTTACGCACCGACGCATGGAAACCGCGAGACATTTGCAGCCTGGACACGAACTCATATGGTTTATCAAGAGCGCCAAGTTTCATCCACGTAGTGTCGAGCTTCTCGGTGATCACGCGAGTATGCAATCAATGATCCCTCGCGTCAAGCGGTACTGTGACATCGAAATGCTACTGGCACTCCTGCCCCCAAGCTTGTACGAGAGTATCGTGGCGATCGACCGATTTGAAGACCGTCTTGTGGCGATCAGTCTTGATGTCGGTAGTAGACCAAAGGCGTACATCATCAGCAAAGCCGACGATCGAGAGACTGAGTGTATCGATCTGTACAAATCGTCCAGTCCGCCGACACCATCTAAGTTGTTTGGGGCGTTCCGAAAGAAACCCCACGAAGTCGAGAGTGAACTCTCTCACGACGACGTCCTCGGTATTCTTGCGCTGGCTGGTGGGGAGCGTGCGATTGACAAAAGTAATCGCGTCTGCGTGGATCGTCAGCTCCATCGCATCGCTGTCGTACGGAGCAAGACCGACCAAGTTGTCGGTCTCACCATGCGAGTTGGACGCACGGTTCAATTCGCGTCAAATGTGCTTATGGATCTTCTCCACAACACTGAGTTACGATCCAAGTCAGTGCTTGTCCTGGGTGGCAGCGGTGCTGGCAAGACTTCACTCTTGCGTGATATTGCACGATGTCTCTCGGCAGGTCGCGAGCTGGTGGGCATTGTGGATACAACAAACGACATTGGAGGTGACGGCGCAATCATGCACCGCAGTGTCGACCGCGCCACGCGACTCATGGTCAAGTCCCTCGACAAGAACGCTGGTGCCATCATCGAGTGCGTGCAGAACCATGTCGTGGATACGCTTGTGGTCGACGAAGTGACCAACAATCGGGACGTTCGTGCTCTGGCATTTGGAAAGAACCACTGTCGTCGCCGCGTAATTGCCGGATGCGCGATTCGCGATCTTCCAACGCTCGTGCAAGATTACAATCTCAATGGATTGACTGGTGGTATGCAGTCGGTCGCTTCAAAGCCCTCGGGTAAATACCAAGATGAGTTGGACGACGGCTTTGTCATGGTCACAAAGCCCACCAAGCCACAGCCACGCGAGCGTGTCACATTGCCAGTCATGGATGTCATTGTTGAGTTGAACGCCGCGCGCGTCGGAGAGTATCGCATTGTGTGGGACGTTTCCCGTGCGGTCGATGACATTCTGGCTGGTCGTGCGTATGCGTACGAAACGCGCATTCAGACGACCGAGATACTTGGTATTCAAGTTGTGACCAAGTGAATTGTATACATTAGTTCCCCATTCAGCTCTTTGACTTATCAATGCAAACGTACGTATCGCATAAAGCCTATATGTCGTCGTCGTCGTTCGTGATACCGCACATACGTTTGCAGCACCCCATAAAAATCTTACGACCGTAGGGCACGTACGACAGTGTGTACCACACAAGCGCTGTGAACTGACACAATACCGAGATCATTACAAGACCAACACGATGTGGAATATGCGGTGAGAAGCACAGCACGAGCGTGAGCACAATGAACGATAAGAAACAAATAGTTGATCCACGCCGTTTCTTCCGAAACATGGTCTCGACCTGTTTGTGTGGCCCAACAAAAAACATTGACGAACCGATCGAGAGCAAGTTTCCAATCGTGTAGGCCATGGCAAACGGTCCTGGATTGCCATGCACAAGCTTGGCTAAGCGAAAGGTGGAGCCAATCGACAGTAGAAACCCCAGAAGAAAACATGTCAGGCAGCCGATAACACGCTCTTGGTACGTGAGGCTGGGGCAGAGCGCGCTTGCTTCTTCCTTGAAGCTGGGTTCATGCGATCCGGTCTCTGGATCCAGCAACTTTTGTTTCTGTTGACGCAATTTGTCCATCATCATGCCGCTCTCGATCCACGACGTCTCGCCAAAGCTTCAATGCAGTTCGAAGGATTCTTTCCATAGGCGCTCGTGGTGACGTAGTATGTACCTACTGAAGATGGTGGTACGAGCATCCAGTTGGTGGTAGACTCAAGCGAACTTAGTACTAAGTACGGTTTACTCCCTCCGACCCACGCCATTTGCTGAATCGGTGGGCATAAAGCAACGGAGGGGTACTCATGGGGCTTTTGGGGGTCTCGGCAGCGTCGCCTGCACTTCAAGAAGCACCATTTGCGTGTTTTGAGGACGATGAGATTGACGTGGGGGGTCTCTCGGGTCCATTCCAGCCGAATCACGCGTCCCACGCGACAGCGAACGGCCTTCCAACGCATGCGATAGTCATGCCGGGAGGAAACAAAGCGTTGCCGGTTCGGAATGTCGCACGATGTGAGTGGTTTCAGAGACGGAGAAAGATGGTGATGCAACTAATACTATTGGTGGTCTAGTGCGTACGCTCGAGTGTACAGGATCGGGTACGTTTTACTTTCAGAATGCCACACTCAAGCACCGTTTCATTTGGTACGTTTTCTGGGGGATACAAGCGCGATTTAGTATACTCATCGTAGTGCTGTGGATTGTATAGTTGGCGTGTGACGAAGAATGTGTTGGTGCTACGGGAGTGGAGTTTACATGCATCGCTAGAAGGGAACGGACTGCGACTGCAGTTGCCTGCAGCGATTGTGCCATCGGGTGTCGCAGTATTCGAGTCGTGGGATACCAATGCGGTTGTGATTAGTGTACTGACGCACGCCGGAACGATCCATCGTTTCACATTTGTGATCAACAAGACGGTAGCGAAGGCAGAAAAGACGATTCCAGTTGTCGTCCCCAGTATTTTCAAGCCGCCCGAGAATGTGAGTTCCGCATCGGTTGTGTTTGCTCGTGCTCCGTCGTTCGCTACTGCTACAGATGTTGTCAGTTCGTTGCAAGCGGATGAGGCGATTACAACGGCGTTGTGGGTAAACGAATACAACCTCATCGTCGCCACCGACGTCGGCCGTATGATTGGTGTCAACTTTGGCCTTCCGGCGTCACCTGAACGAGTTCCACAAGAATTTCTCTTCAGTGATGAATCGATGGTACAGTGGCTCTGGAACGGCTTGGTCAAGAGCCACCGTAAACGTGGAGACGACATTGCAGCCGACGCCATCGTCGCCATGACGTTTTTCCCACTCGAAAACAATGAACATGGAGACGACCAAATGGACAGCGAAGTGAATGACGTCTGCATCCTCACACTGTCAGCCGACTTCACATTGCGAGCGTGGTCATTCCGCAATCAAGCATGCCTCGGAAAGCAGATGATTCGATCTTTCGTCCGGTTGACTGACCCGGATGAAGACGACGAGCTAGACGATTCGAGGGCCTTTGTGACAAATGCAAAGTTGGTCGCAATCCCATCTTCTAGCAGCGGCGCATGTCGGATCCTCGTGCACGTTGAATCGACCGAGGATTATCCTCAGCAAATTGTGCTTATTCGTGGAGAAATCGATGCGGGTATGGTGTCAAATGAACTTTCACTGGAAGTTGCTCGTGTGTTCAGTATTGGAAGCGGCGCGCACCGACTAAAGTTCGTGGACTTTGCGGTCGAGCGAGGATTCCTTTACTCTGCCTGGCGTTCTCCAAACGGAGACTTCGTGTACTCGCATGCAAATCCGATGGCATTGACGGGACCACGTGTCATCGCGGCTCAATTGGTGAGTAGTATTGATGTCCAGATGAAAAAGTATGATCAAGAAGACGGTGTGTTACCATTCCTGCCAGTTGACAGCGAAAGCTCTCAAGAACTGATTGATGTAAGTGACACCTGTACTAGTGTACTGATAGAGCAACAACTGATCATGTCTCTGCATAGAACTACTTCGCTGAGCGTGTCTTGATACCTGGTCGCTTCTCTCGACAGAGTGTGTACAAGGCAGTTGTGGAGTATCATGGTAAAGTTGAAGCCCCATTGCGATCGTATTTCACTCAAATCGGCCCCCAGGAATCGAGGTACAAGGAACTTCTCATTGGGGTCGTTACAGACAAGTGCCTCAGCACCCTGAGGACACGCGGAAATGTCCACAACTCCAGTGAGCAGCGCATCAGTATTTGGCGCTCAATTATCAACCTCTGCACTAAGCACTGGCGGAACGAGATTGCTCCTATCGGATTTGCTACAAACCCCGGAAATGGTAGCAAGATGCTGGGATCTCCTGTGCTCCTTCGTCGGAACCGAGTGTCTCTGTTCTTCCCGTCGGCTTCTTCTATTGCCGCAACAATGCTCTCAAAGCCTCTCCCCTCGGAATCGCAAGCGACCTCTCAAGAACTTTTGCGGGACATCGTGACGGAGGTGCTGCCTGCATTCGACGGATTCCCCAGCGACGCCTTCCAGGTGGCAGTGCAAAATGAGGTGACAGCTGTCATGTCAGGAGAGGTCTGGAAGATGGAGTCACTGGTTGCTCTTGCTCGCCAATCTATCCGTATGACTTTGCATCGTTCGACATCACCAGCGCATCTAAATGGTCTAGGACAGGAAGTGTCACCAGATCTTGTGCTGACGCGTTGCTTATTGCGTCTCAGCCAGCTTCTTGGCCACAACTCATCTCATCACGTGCGGATGCTGCAAGATCTCGTCGACAGCCTTGCCCCACCAAATGTCACGTCGGCAGAATCGACGGACGATCCGTTCGCTGTGCATAGTGATCCCGAGGACGGAGACGAGAATGAGCTCGACGACGATCAAATGAATGGCCACAGCATCCAAGCACCGATTCGGTACTTTGGTGGGAATGAAGCGTGTTTCGCATTCAGCCAGGTGGCCGCACGTACCGTCGACGAATTGTGTTCCCATGCACTTCGCGTTGTTCTATGTCTTGCACTCATTTCAGATGCCAAGCTTTCTTTCGTCGAACCAAGCACTATGAAAGTGATCGAGCGCGTAATCCTTCCGAGAGCTATTGTTGTTTACCAGCGATGGAGTCAGAGCCGATGGCTAGCGACTCAAAACATCACAAGCACGACTGAGATCGATGCACTGACCGCAAAAACTTCTGGCACCCTTCTTCCACCGTTGTTGCAATTTTTCTTGTCAGAATCAAATGAAAATCTGAACAAGTTCGAGGCCTTTCAACGAGCTCGATCAGTTGGAGACGATGGTGAATTTGACTCCTCTGAAGATCCCCATGAGCTCCTCGGGAGTTTCGCAAGTGGAATTCTCGAGTTGGTTTCGCGCCCAAATGACTTGCTCGTCGCATTTTTACAGAAGAAGCGAGAGTACAGTATTTTGCGGTCAATGCTAAGCTGTAGCTTGAACGATATCAGCTTACTCGAAGAGTCGGAGATGCCAATCAACTCCCAGATCCGTGTGAAGTACATCCGTTCCATTGGAGAGTGTTTGGCCTGGGAGGGATATCAAATTGCAAAGAATTCGGATGTGAAGAGCGCAGCGAACGATTACTTCAAGCAAGCGATTCGCTGTTTCAACATGTGCCTATCCTCGTATGTATCACAAGTTGACGCATGCGAAAATGACGAGAATGCTGCACGAGCAATTGACGACTGTGAACGTTTTGTTGGGACAGCAGTTCGTTTGCTGAAGGAGACAATTCCTCGCGGGTACTATGATCTCACTCTTGACTTTCTGTGGGTCATCGCGTCTGAAGCTCTCGATTATGTTGACTCCAAAGCGCTTCAGTCGTTTGTTTGGGTGAACATCTTCAAGTATGCCGTGGAGGAGCACGCCTACCATGATGCACACCTTGCTCTTATGCGGACAGTGCAACTGTCGTCGTTGACGCAAACGTTTGCTGTGACACCAAGATCGGCTGACAAGGAACAAGACGATTCAAGCAATGATGACGATGACATTGCCCGGTCAGCCGTTGAGTGCACGAACTACTTCGTGAAAGAGCTTTGTCGGCACGGTCGCTTGGATCTCGTGTGCGATTTTCAGTGGGGTGCACTCGAATCAGAAGTTGAACAGCAGATCTTGTGGCTTGCTGCCAATGCGAGTGTCGTGAAGGATGGATGTGTGGATCCCAGTGTCGTCATGCAACATCAGCTTGTCTATGCCTTCTTTACTTGCCGAAATCAACCAGCGAATGCTGCAGCCGCAATGCATGGGCTGTATTTACGTCTCCGTTTGGCAACGATGCTAACCTCGGCTCACTCACTTTATACGCAGCGCAATGCACTACTTGCAGCGATGAATGTGCTTCTTGAGGTCACCGATGAAGAGAATCGCTGGGTAGTGCGCAAGCTCCATGCTGAGGAAATCCTCACGAGCGAAACCAAGAGAAAACCAACCGCACAACAGTTGGCAATGCTCAACATCGTTACGTACCAGGATATGGAACGCGATCTGGCTGTCCTTGATGGGAAGTTGCGCTTGCTTGATGTCGGTCACGAAGAGAGCGTTTTGCTATCCACAATGGACGCTAGTGACGTCGTGATGCTGCTCGTTGATTCGGCTTTACGCTGCTCTGTCGATGTGACCCCAGGAGTCTCGACGTTGTCTGAGAAGAAACAGGAAAGCCTAACGACGTTGGAGCTCGCGGTCCAAATTGCTGCAAAGAATGCTCTTTCATACGCGCATATGACCAAGTCTCTTGCGCGTTTCTGCGTCTCGAATGTCCACTCTTTCGGTACTGACCACTTGGCTTGGGAATTATTGAAGACATACTTGCGGTTCGTGGACGACATGACCCAGTTCGAGATTGCTGCTGAGGAAATTCTTAGTTGGCAAGTGAAGATTATATTGCCTGAATGGATCGTTCAGCGCATGAGTTGTCCGCGTACGGGTAACGCGACCAAGTTGGTGCGCCTATACGTCAACCATGGTCTCCTCGTCGAGGCAGCAAATGCAGCAGCAGCGATGATTCCATTGGAGATTGTCCGTGAGGGTGAAGCTGGTTTCCGCAAGCGGAGCAACGCAACTTCGGCAGGGTTGCCATGGCTACCATACACTCTTTTTGACACAGTACTCAATGCAGCCGAGGCTGCACTCACAAGTGCTCCGACTACAAGCAATGGATTTGCCTTCGGGGGTGGGATGGCTTCCACAGGTGATACTCTACTCCGCAGTGCCACCCAAGAGTTGCGTAGCCGACTTATTGAGTATTTCAAGTACGTCAACCATCTCGAGCAAGCCCGACAAGCCGCCGGACTCGCACGTGACTC
The DNA here is from genome assembly GCA_023336255.1 of Pythium graminicola. Lineage (NCBI taxonomy): Eukaryota > Oomycota > Peronosporomycetes > Pythiales > Pythiaceae > Pythium > Pythium graminicola. The sequence continues at coordinate 3,098 of JAADWU010000583.1, read as the reverse complement.
CTATGCGGCACTCTAAACAACTGTATCACAGGTGGGATTGCAATTCGATCAGCACAAATAAAAGCATTTTTCTTCTTTTGTCTAGGAAGTGGACTCAGTCCCCCACATTCAGGACAAAACTTTGTTTCCTGCTTTGGCAAAGCCAAGAAATGGTGCTTGTCAATGTTTGTCTCACTTGCGTGTGAGGTCTCGCGCCGTACGATGGGCATGCAGCGTCCACTCCATTTTGGTCTGCGTAACTGTACCACGACAACCCCACGATCAGTCTCTCTAGCCAGTGCATCGTTTAGTCTCCATCCCTTCGTACCTGGCATCACACGACGCATTTCCTTGAACGTCTCTTGTGACATGTTGATGTACATGTCTTCCAAGTTGCTCTGAAGCACGTCTTCCGCGTCCTTGATGATCTTGAGCACGGCATCGCTCATGCCATTCGCGCGATCATAACGGGCTTCTTCCGTGATCTCCTTGGTACACTGCAACTGGAGGTTCCCATTCTCAAAGTAGTGGACATGCAACTCCATTTTGCCCACGACCTGCACGGGATTCGACGCAATGTCGATTTCCCAATGCGATTTCCAGCGTCCACTCCAAAAGTTGCGTAAGTTCACGCGCTCCGTACAGAGATTCACAATAAGACGTGAACCCTTGACATAGACACCAGCTGTACCCCTGATAAATACATCTCTTTTGTCAGGCATGTCGTGGATACATGGAGCGTAGAGAGGACGTACTGATGCATATACTCAAACTGAATATACGACTGCAACGTCTTTTGCATCTGGGCACTGGGGAGATCATCACGAATGTGAGGCGTTTCCTCTAGTTAATGGAGATAGTAAACGTACCGTTCCGACTCAAAGTCGCTTACAAGCGACGATGGAAAATCGGAAATGTCGTCTGGAATGATCTGTTGCTTAATGTGATCAAATCCTAGCACACGTCGTCCAATGGGATCCACATAGTGCGACGCATCGACTTGAGCGTCCTCACAAATCAAAATCTATAGCATTCCATATCACTACGCAAGCATTTTCTCTCATTGTCCATCTTCACCCACCTTGTAATCGGCGTCTGGCACTTCAACCGGCGCAAAATTCTTGAGGTTGTACGCGTGCAATGCGCCTCGCAACGCGTCGTCTGTGAGCACATGAGGCGGCACAAGCTTTGCGACGTCACGCAAGACCTCGTGGACCTGTCCAGGGGGACTCGAGAGCAGAAAGTGCTGCGCAATGCGGAGCTTTTCGTCGTCTGGTGCTTCGTCGTCGTATCCGTACTCGTCGGCCATGGTATCGTGATTTGATATTCCCTTCGTTGCAAATCCGGAGCGGACGAATATCACATAATAGGTGTGGATAGAGGCATTCATTGTAAACAAGTGATGGTGGTGTGAATTGATTTGAACAGGATATAGATTTAGAGATTACCAACTATTCTACAACAGAGGTTCCAATGATGTTAGGCAAATCAATTCTCAACGGAGAACACGTCACCATTTCCCTTGATGTCTCTGGGCCGTCAAGAAGGGAGGGATTACTGGGTGATGGAAGCGTCGCAACCGGCGTCAAGTACGCGAATTGATCTATACACGCTCTGACGTCGACGGGATCGAGACCAATGATGCGCGCCATCGTCAGCAGTGTCAGGGACGTCGGCATGACCATCTTGATTGTATACTTGTGGATGCTCAAGACATTTGTGCAGAGTGGGGCAGGGAGAGTAAGCGTGACTCAATACGCAAAGGCATTTTCAAGAAGGATTAAGGTGATTTCCTCACATCGACGCTCTCAAGACGACGCGCAAACGTTGTGTGATAAGTATGACAATGCTGAACTGCCGTTTCGAAATCACAAGCGGAGGCAAGTGGAATCAATTGATACCGAACACAAAGTGGTATTAGGGTCCAGACCGCCATAGCTATTCACTCTGCAGTCTTCGCTCGTAGCTCTGGAAGGATTCGATCAACGAATGCATTGCGAACGTAGGCCCAAGCGTTGCTTCCAGATATCTCAAGTGGTGGTGTTCCAAGCAATCGATTCTCTTCGACCACGTCTCCATGGAGTGGCACATCGCACTTACGCTCGCTTTCTCAGTCCTCAACTGGATCCTCAAGAACGTTTCTGTTGGCTTGGAAGACAGCAGTGCCAAGGTTGTGCTCTATGGTATCGAAACCACCAGCTCTATGTACCAATCATAAAGACGTCGCCAATACCAGTCGCAATGACTGCAAAGAGTATTGGTTGCAACTCGAGGATCGATGTGAAAGAACGCCGATAGTACGCAGAAGGCTTGTGTTCGCGCAGACAGCAATGAGCTGGCGAAACGAAAACTTTGAGTGAGAAATCTGGGTCGCTTTGGTCCATGTAAGAGGTTGGTTGTAATGATTACTGAGGGCCATGCAGCAACTCTGCACAATCAGCAGAAGATTCGGCCCATCTCGGATATAAAGAAGGTGAGAAGACAGGAAGCGAGCGAGGGAGTGAATTGGACAGAGCACGAAAATGTATCGGCACATTGAATCGCAACTACAGTATGCGTCGAGCTGCTGCCTCTTCACGACTGAGTATCGATCGGAGACAACACGACGGTCAAGTATCGTCAGCTCCAGAACCAACGGCTTGTCGTTTGACCCCAACGGTGACGTTTATTGCAGTTGTGGGACGCACATCGAGCCCTGGCCTTCGCTGTGATATTCTCCATTTCACACGAATGTGAATATTGAGACGGTGACTTCAACTTTGCGAACGCTCACAATGCGTGCGAGCCGACTGTACCTGATCGAGTTCGTCTGCACAGAGCACATGCCTGTAAATCGCCATTTGTGAATGCCAACCAGGGAACCGATCGGATACCAACACAATGTGACGTCCAACGTCCCACGTGAAAGGTCCAACGTCCAACGAGAAACGGTGGAGTGGTTTTGTATGTCAGAGCTAATCTCACAGCAAACAAGAGTCGACGAGAGGATGGAAGGATGATTGAAGTGTATAATAAATAGGAGAGAAGCAATAAAAAATAAATCAATAAATAGGACAGCGATGAACTTGAGATACTTGCGAGGCAATGGACACTTGACACGACGATGCAACATGGATCTT
>JAADWU010000582.1:0-11055 GCA_023336255.1 Pythium graminicola | reverse complement strand
TACAATAGGGTTTGGTGCGGATGTCATTCAAGTCAACGATCGCGGGATGACTCCACTGATTGCGGCTGCAACGAACGGGTATGCAGATATCGTCCGTCTGCTGCTGGCTGTTGATGGTATTCATATCGATCACCAGGATCACACAACCAATACAGCGTTTCTGCGTGCTGCGTCGGAAGGACATACCGAATTTGTCGATATACTGTGGACTGCAGGAGCCAATATCCATCACACGACGAAGTTCGGCATGTCGGGACTGCATCGAGGCGACTACCGAGGTGGAGACGAAACCATCATGAGGCTTCTCGAACTTGGTTTTGACGTGAATCACTCTGACACTGGGGGCAGAACACCACCCTTCCCAGTGTGTCACACAGGAAATGTTGAAGCTGTGGACGCCATACTTGCGACAGGTCTCGTGGATGTAAATGCCACAAGCCGATACGACGACTCACCAATCCACAATGCCAGTGTGATGGGGAATGTAGGTGTTGTTGAGGTCCTTCTCGCACATGGTGCCGATGTGAACGCCAGATCGACAACGGACACGACGCCTTTGATGCTCGCATCAGAGGATGGCCCGATCAGTAAACTGGCGTGGGTTGCACAAAATTTGTTACAATATCATTTAATGTCGTTGTAGTCAACCCCAGAACCAAACCAAAACCCCACAAGAATGTGAATATAAGTCTCCTTTCGGTCGACCATCTCGCATATTTCCACCAACTGTGGCATGGATATCATGGTCTCTGGAAGAACGACTCCAGAATCCCACCACAAAAACAAGAAATACCATCGCCACGTCAATGTCATGTATTCTTCCTAAGGCTCAGTCAGATATTTCGCCGAGCTAGATGCCAGGAGGAGACCTGTCAAGGAGCTGTGCTTTTCTAGGCACCTCCATCAATCGTGGCTGGTATGTCGCGTCCCACTTGTCTCTCACGTCGCTTGCGAAGGGCCACTTCGATGTCGTCAAGTTGGAGCATCATGATGCCATTGGCATCTAGACAAACAGAAATCACGAGACGTTGTTCTTCGTAGCATCAGGGAGCCAAATTAGATTGGTGAACAGACCACTCAAAACTTGAGACCAAAATATACCTCATGATCATGGAACGCTTGTCCCCGACATCTCAACGCCTTCATCGTGCGGCTGGGAATGGGGATGTTGTGGGTGTACGTCAAGCTCTGGACGACGGAGCATTCGTCGACACACTCATTGATCATGGTCTCACGCCGCTCATGACCGCCGCGATGGCGGGACATACCAATATTGTCGAGACACTCATTGCAGCGCACGTCAACATTCATCAAAAGAGCTACCAAAATGCCAAAAATGCCACTGCATTGGTGTATGCAATCACAGGTGGCCACAACGGTGTTGTCAAGCATCTCATTAAAGCGGGCGGCATGGAAGACTCGGCCCTCTTGACGGCCATCTCGAGTCACCAGTATTCCCTCGTGGATCTTCTCCTCGAAGCCAACGTCAACGTCAACGTCCTTGATCTGGAATGGGAAACAGCCCTGCATTTGGCATGTCAAGAGAATGCATGAGACGTCGTTCGCAAGGTCGTGGCAGCGGGTGCCGATCTGAATTATGCACACAGTGATGGAAATACTGCACTGTGTATCGCGGCGAAAGAAGGATACGAAGAGATTGTGAATGTTCTCTTGGAAGCGGGTGCAGACGTCAACGTGCTGAATGTGCGTCATGTGACGCCCTTGTTCTTTGCAGCGAATGGAAGTTATACTGCTATTGTCGAACGACTTGTTGCGTATGGTGCAGAGATTAATGAATGGTCCACCAACAGCGCCACGTCCCTCATTCAAGCCTCCTTCAATGGTCATGTCGAGACCGTACGCGTGCTTTTACAGGCTGGTGCGGATACCAGTTGCATTGATCGACATGGATACTCGGTGTTGATGCGTGCCGTGGAGAATGGACACTTTGAGATTGTCAAACATCTTGTCGTGAATGAATTTCTCGACGTACATGGCTATGATCACGACGGTATCAGTGTATGGACCTTGGCGTCCCACCATGAGGAGATCCAGACATTTCTATTCACTGTCGGCATTGATACCACTGCATGATCGCTTCCGTTACTGCTGGTCTCAAGCTTGAAGTTTAGTTATCCCGAACGTCGTGACCTCCATCTCCTGCATAACTCTATGTATATTAGCAAACGTATGTAGTGTGATAGAGTAGCAGAAGAGAAGTTCACCAAATGGAAATCAGTTGAACCCCCCCCACTGCATGATCGCTTCGTACTTAGAGTACTTAGCGATCTTCAAACGGCGTCGGTCGTAGGGAGATGGGCACCTACGCATGCACAAACATTTCGAAAATTTTGGTGCATCATGCTCTGCGCGGACCTCTCCGATTGGTGGAATCGACCGTCCGCTCGTCCTTCGATTGGCTGCAACGTCGGACAAGAGAACATCGAAGAGCGTCAGAAGCTCAGTTTCTGCTTGGTGAAGATGGAACCGATCAGTATGACCCCTGCAGCGTTGCTGCTACATCGTGCTTCCGCCGATGGTGATGTGATGGCTGTGCACAAAGCCCTCGCCGATGGTGCTTTTGTGAATGCACCAATTGAACACGGTCTCACGCCCCTCATGAACGCCGCAATCCGCGGTCATGTCGACGTTGTGAATGCGCTTCTCGCTGTGAATGCCGATGTGAACCGACGTTGTTGGCGACGATGGACCGCATTGGGATACGCGATCGTCGATAACCGCCTCGACGTAGTCAAGAGTCTTGTCTCCGCGGGGGCCACAACCGATCGCGTCACTAGTATCAATGACTCGGCCATTATGACCGCGATTCGAAGTCGCTGTTATGCAATCGCCACGATCTTGATCGATGCCAAAGCCAATGTAAACATCATGAATCGGGATGCCGATACAGCGTTGTTGTTGGCGTGTCACGAGAATGCATGCGACGTGACGCAGAAACTCCTCAAGGCCGGGGCGTATGTCGATCAGACGGATTTGGATGGAGATACGGCCTTGTGCATTGCTGCTAATCTCGGGTATCACGAAATGGTATGCATACTCTTAGCAGGAGGTGCCAATGCGAACAAATGCAACCATCGTGACGAAACCCCACTCATTTTGGCGGCCCGAAGTGGCCTTTCGCATATTGTGGCATTGTTACTCGACGTCCCAGGCATTCTTATTGATCATGAAGATGTCAATGGCAACACGGCACTCTTGTGGGCGACGCAGCAAGGTCATACGGACACAATCGAGTTGCTCTGTGCGGCAGGGGCCAATGTACATCATGTCAATCAGTTGGGGCAGACCACACTTGGTCGACTGTGTCAATTGGGCCGCGTTGAAGCCGTTCATCGGCTGCTAGGCTACGGTGTGGACGTGAATCACGCCGATCCTCACGGGTGGACACCACTGCTTTTCGCCACGCTTGGGGACTCGGAAGAAATCGTGGAGACGCTGTTGGCGAGAGGCAACGTCAACGTCAATCACGCCAACCGAAACGGATACACGGCATTGATCTTCGCGGCACTCGCAGGCTTGTCATCCGTGATCCAGTTGTTACTTGCCCATGGTGCACGCGTCGATCAATCGGCACTCAATGGGACCACGGCACTCATTGCCGCCTCTCGCAATGGTTTCTTGGATGCAGTGGACACGCTACTGACAGCTGGGGCTGACCTCGGATCAATGACTCAACCTGGATACTCGGCATTTACGCAAGCAGTGGAAAGAGGTCTTGTCAACACTGTGGAGCTATTGATGGCGAGGGGAATCGTTGATGTGAATACGAGGGATCGAGATGGACGTAGTATGTGGGCTTTGGCTGCAAGAGACGAATCGATGATGGAAGCATTACGGACTGTTGGAGTGGATCTCGACTAAGCAACAAACGTTCCAAGCTCGAAATTCTCACCAGATCCTTCCAGTTGTTAGTTGTTTAGTTTTTGCGATGTCAAACACGTCAATATCAGACTGGTATGATAGTTTTGGCTTCTTGCAATTGGTAGAGTTGACACGAACCACGTGAATAGATGGTGAGATAATGATGATGCTCGCTACGACTCGTGCAAATCTCACCATACTCGTCAAAATTCGTCCTGCGCAACGTTCTCACCTGCCTAGTCCCAAGACGGATCCCAGGACGGATTGCTCCAATCGTCATGATCAAACAACACCATCGGCAAATGTTGTGCACAACCTATAGTTCGTTCACATGTGTCTCTATTCGTCATTCAGTTCCAGTGTAAAGTCGAATGGTTTCCACTGCTTCTTGAATTGCTGCGTCATCTCTTCCTCTTCATGCTTGGGAACGACACAAAACTTCCAGTTTGCACGTCGTGGCACCCCAAGTACACACGCTGCCGCATGACGTCCAAATTGCATGTACTGTTTCTCTTCGACATAATTGAGTAGTCGCACGGTACTGCCTTGTCCATCGGGTACTTCCGCATAGAAGTACGGTTTGCCGTCCGTGAGTTTCTTGACGTCGTCGTTGGGTTTGAGTTCTTCAAACTTGACGTTGTACTTCTCTCCTTCTTGCAAAAAGGCCTGATGCGCAATGGCGGCTTGTTCACGTGGCACTCCAATGACTTGTAAATGACAATGTGTGGCACCAATCGTAAGGATATTACGATCAAACACAATCATTTCCTTGTCTTGGGCTGCAAAGTACTTGCAAAGTGCATTTTTGAATCGATCCATCTCTTGAACCGTCGAGTCGGTTAGTTTCGTCGTCGAAGCTTCGTGGGCAATGGGCACAATCAGTACATGATCTTCATTGATAGCACCTTTTGGCATTGCGAGATAGGCTTCCATCCCAATGCACACAATTAAATGACGCTCCACACTTGGGGTGGCGAGACAAAACCAGCATTCCGTTCGTTCTGGAACCAGTGGGGCACGTTGACGATGGTGGTCATGGGGACGCACGGCGCCTGGATGTTGTCCACGGGCTGCAATTTTCTGGTCATAAAAAAACTGGTTCCCACTCTGGCTCTTGTGGGTGAGTTCCGCAATCTGCTCCGCACTGAGGCCTCGACCACCAGGAGCAATACGTTGGCGCTTGGCGGCTGGTTCATAACTTCGTTGGGACTGTTGTTGCTGGATCTCGTACTGGACATAGGGATTTTGCGTAGTCCCGGCTGGAATATCCACTTGTTCCCCTTGTTGCTGTGCACTGGGGACAACTTGGAGGGCGTGAAGATACTTTTTGGTCTTGTCTTTGGTCGTGTTGACGCCACAGAGACCAATCAATCGTGTCAGTTGCTTGCGTCCAGTCGTTGACTCGGTCACATACGGTAATCGCTGGTAAAAGACCCCATTCTCACTGGCACGGGCCGTACTGGTAATATGGTATCGTGGTGCAACGTGCTTGAGCAACGAAGCCAAGGGACTACTGGTCTGAATGGTCTTGAGGGCTTCAGGCACTTGAATATCCGGTACCAAATGATCAAAACTAGACAACAACTGTCAGAATCCTTGCTACAACCCACCGCTACAAAATTCCACACGTACTGAGCAGCATAGTCGATCGTCAATAAGAAATCCAGTTCCCCAGCACCTTCTTGTGTCAATACTGTTTGTAGTTTATCCACTTGAGCCTTGGAACACGTCGCCTCACTACCAAGAAAGGCAATTTTCAGCCCAGCAATGTCCACAAGACCTTGTTGACCGAGCCAAATACACTGTGGAAAGAGTTCAACCATCGTTTCTTCGTTTTCATCAGCTTGATGTAGTTTTTGGCACAGGGATGCCTGTGTTTCGTCGTCTTTGATCGCTTGGAGCTCGTCACTTGCCATGAGGAGATACGTTGGCAAAGGCACGGTTTTTACTCCCGAGACATACTCGGATGGAAAGGGAAACACACGACCAAGGCAGACAAGGGCATCATAAGGAGAAGAGGCATGTAGTTTACGCGCACGTTCCCATACAAGCGACCATTGGCCATCGATTTGACCACAGAACAAGAGCTTGACCATAATGAGTCTTTGGATGCAGTGGAAACCATGAGGAAAGAGGCTATTATAAGAGCTAGATACAGTAGTAGAGAGAATCAGTCACAGAAAATGAGTAAACTGAGTCCATCCAGGAAAGGCAGTCACAAAATCGTATGGAAGGATCACGCTGATAGCTAAAGATGTTGTCGGTCGTTAATGTATCTTTCCAGCGATCTCCTGATGCCATAAAGATCAGGATCCTTTAGATGATCGGTTGGAAGGCTGGTAGAAACGAATGAGATACGATATGATCCAAAGCGACGTCAGAATCGTGCGAAATCCTGGCTCCAGCCCAAGCATTTATCAAGCCCACGTGGGGAGCACAAGACAACCTGCTTCTTCCATCATCTTCGTACGCGATGCAAGTGGTATCTCTGATGACGATAGTGATGGTGTCGCTCTCGGTGATGGCCAGTTCCGTAACTTCGACCACTGCGGCGGAATGTCCACGTGTCCGAAAGAACTGGAGTGTCCTCACACCTCACGATAAGAAATTGTTTCTCGGTGCATTGGGATCCACCATGGACTCGGGAATGTACATGAGGTTTATTGAGATGCATACCGAAATGATGTCTGAATTGGAAGCCCACGAGCAGTGTATGTTTGTTTACTGGCATCGAATGTTTCTGCTCGTGTTTGAAAACATGTTGCGTGCTCAAGGTCCACAGTATGCATGCGTGACCATTCCGTACTGGGACTGGATCACGGATCATAGTCGGTTTCTTGCGGGTCAATGCCGTACCATGGCCGGTTGTTCGAGTGTACTGAACGAATTGGGCGGCGTCCCGAGTGGTATGCAGGAATCAATGACCTCAATCCACGGTGAGAGCATCACGGGCTTCTGCGTCAACGCCAATCCACTCGATCATTTCTGTGAGAGGCCGTTTCATTGTACGCGATGTGTACCGCGAGGCAACTGGAATACGGCTGCTCCACCAGGTGCTGCGTCGTATGCATCCGTCATGAGCCAAATCTTCACGGCAACCAGTATTGGTGAATTCTCACCACAGATCGAACAAGGTGTGCACGACAGTATTCATCAGACACTCGACGGTGCAATGGCTACCTTACGATCACCATCCGATCCGATGTTCTATTTGCATCACAGTATGATTGACCTTCTCCAAGTTGTGTTTCACAAGTGCCGCATAGGGACAGCACTGCTCACGTTTCAACAAAAGGCGACCAACCTCGTGACCTGGCGATCATGTGGCCGACGGAATAACACGGGATACTTTAACCCGACCGATGTGATTACGATGCGGACAGGTGGCGGTGTCAGTGGTCATCCAGTGATTCCAGGTCCCCAGGATCCGCTCGTCGGACGTTTCTTTCAAGGTGTTCCCATGCGGTTTGCGGACGTGGTGGACACGCGGGACTTGGGGTATTCCTATGAACTCGCTGGAATCACAGCAACAATGTATGCCCAGTGCGGAAACACGTTGACGACCACTGCTGCCGTCTCATCACCACAACGCGTCTCTGTGAGTTCTCCTGTTGGTGCACGAAGATCACTACGGACTACAAAGAGTGAAACCTCCGGCCGTTCCGCCGAGGTCAAAGCACCTGATGTAGATACCGCCGTGATAGTTCGTTCCTTAGACCCCGTCCAGCAAGTCAGTCGTTCACCGGTTTCAATCAATGCTGTCACGATCGTCGATCCAGACACCAATGCAGCGATACACAAAGTTTTCGAGTGGTACAATACGATGGTCCAAGCAACTGGTGGCCCATCGAAACAGTCGCTGGAACAAATTGAGCGCATGATGTGCATCTATCAAGACGAATGTCTTGGTGGGGTCGCTGATTTTACTCCCCACTTCAAAACCACATGGGGCGTGCTCACGGCCCGTTGCAAGCGGATTGTCGATAAGATTCGTGTCGGGAAACTGTGGATCGCGGTCACCAACTGGAAACCCTACATGATCCAATGCTTTGGATGTCCCATCCCACAATCATCCTAAGAACAACTCATATCTCTTTATTCACTCTTCAACATGAAATTGGGATCCCGTCGATACTTGTTTTCAAAACGTTCCATCCATCGATCCAATAAATTCGTGGGAATTGTCATGTACGCATTGGTCGTGGACGTCGAAAACGATGTCATGTAATTAAACAAATCTTGCGCAATCTTGAGCGCAAACGCTTTTCGTTCGACAAGACCACTGGCTTCAATACCCAAATTCTTGACATTATCAATCGGTTCAATGGAAACACCAAGTTGCAATACAGGTTGTCCAGCAACGTCGGGATGGGTAGGCCATCCCGTACGGAAGATGGCACTGGGTTTCTCCGCAAAGACCGAACCGACAAGTTGCCAATTCTGAAGCGCAGGTACGGCAAAGTACAGCACCGCACTGTACCCTGGTGGAACAGGGGAGTTGGGCAAGAGGAAGAAGGTGAGATCGGTGACATTCATGGGATCACCAATCTCGGTGACAAATCGTCCTGGACCAATTTCCCTAGCGAACGATTCATAGCGCATCAGAGACCAGAGCAAGAGAGAAGGAAGAGAGAAGAACGTACTGGAAATCGGTCTGCACGGGACGACCGGCAATGACCAAGCCAAACTGGACAAAGCTCATTTTAGTGCAAAATGCAGAATGCAAAGTTGGGGTCATCCACGAGTTGACTTGTTCCCAACATATGCATTTTTAGAGGTTGGTGGTGGACACTCAGTTCGGGAAAATTCTCGAAGCATCCTGATTACGCCGTTGATATTTAGTTTTAGAGGTCGTTCAGACCAATTATTGGATAGAGATAGAACAATTATTGGAATCAATAATGGCGACTTCTAAACACGATCTTGGACCCGACGGATGTCAATATGCACGTCTGAAGGTCGACTTGCAGTACTGGCCGTCAGTGCATTACTAGGTCGTGGGTCAGGGGCAGTGTACGCACACTCGGCTTCGCTATTGGTCGACGTCACGGGCTGCGTCGTACTATTGCGTGGTGGGGTCCCAGGGTCATCGCACTGGGGGGTGAGGAGATTCCGACCAAGGGCATCGGATTGTTGTCGTGAGAGTTGTTGCGTACGAGCACGTCGGCGAAATCGACGACGTTGCCAACAAACGTACAGCATCACACAAAGTGATACAAAGATCAAAATCAGTGAGACGAGTACGAGGTACATCCACCAGAGCCAAAAGAAGCACGGTTTGCTCGAGAAGGGCAGATACGAACTCAACAAGTTCTTCGCGCGGTCAGACGATGAGACACAATCACAAAGCGAGCCTTTGGCAATCTTTTCGACCGTAATGTTCTTGGTCGACGTCACACCGTTGGGGCATGATTGGGCAACACCAAACCCAAGTCGTTTCGACGCTCGATCATGCACTGTAAACAACCCGTCCATAAATACGTCACCTAGCAACGTTTGATCGCCTTCCGAAATCCCAAAAACACGACATTTCTGGACACCGAATGTGGAATAGACCATAAGTGGTCGCCAAATGTACTCGGGTGGGATCGTAACACTGATTTGTTGACCCGATCCGCCGTCGTCGAGAGCAAGCGAAATGGTGAGTGATGGAAGACTAAAAATCTGTGACTGGGGGTTTGTTGGGTCGCAAAATGTCCCGCAACATGGCGTCGAATCACTGAAAAATGAATCATCAATCCCAGGAACAATTTGCTGGACTTGATTGCGAAGCGTATTGACCACAGCACTGTACACGGACGATGGAAATGCGATATTGCTGGTTCCCGAGTCAACGATCGCGCGTGGCGTATTCACAGCTTTACAGCCAACATCAACGACTTGGTTATTGACTTTGATGGTCGTAGCGAGGACGTTGTACCATCGTTCTTGAACGAGTGGTGTGTAGACTAAGTCATTCTTGTAATAAACCTCGCCCTTGGCACCGGTTGTCCCGCCGAGTAAGAGTTCTCCCGAGTACAATGTGTCGGTATATTCGAGGTCTTTGATCAGAAGCGTCTGGAGCGATCCACAGAGCAACGTACTGAAGACATTTGGCAGTGATTTGGCTGATTGAATGGTCTCGAAATATGGTTCTGGTGGACTCTTCGTTGGGGATGCGATGCTTGGGTAGGCAAAACCAATGATCCCATCATATCCCGTTTGAATGAAATTGGATTGATCAGTGATGGCTGTAAATGGCACGTTGGGGACAACCCCAATCTCCTGGGAGGAGAATGTATCTTGCACAAGTTCGCCTTGCCATGCACCTGTGACGTAGCTCACACTGATTTGTTTGCCTTGGTCCACACAGGTTGATGAAGCCGCGCAGGAATAGAGTGTCGTACTAGTCGCCGAACAACAATCGGCCGTGACGACTGCTGTATTGGATGAACCTGTGTCGATCAAAAGGTTGAATTGTTTCTTGGAGCTGCTTGTGTACAGTGGGGAACCAACGGTGACCTGAGTATAATACGCTGCATGTCACCATTAGTCTTGTCGTACGTGGTACGAGCAATCTCTAGAAATCTAACGTACCGAGACCTGTAGGAAGACCATAGAGTTTCTGCTGGACGACACTACTGCCACTGGCCACAACGGCGCTCAGTGCAAGCCATGCGCCAGTGACCATTGCGATTTGGGACCGCGACGGCTCACACCGTGGCCGACGGCGACTGGTCAGAGTGGGGATTATTGAGTTCATGTTAAATAGGAGAATGCGGTCGAAATGGAGCTAGATAATGGCGATGCCACTGGCCACTGTTGTAGTCTTGTGGTCGTTGAGGTCAAAATGCTCAGCTCCGCAATAATGGCCAGGCTGGCCAGCATGAGGAGAAGACCTGGACGGTTGCGGCTTCGCATAGCTGACTGTCCATAAATACCAGTTCAAATCTACTACCTGTGAAACTGGATTCCAGTGATTATATTGATGTCATGCAAATATATACAAACTCATTGAAATGCATTTGAATACCTCTGTAAACATATATTAGGTGGTATTCGATATTTTCGCTGATGTCGCACATGATCAGCCGTCTCAGATCCTGTGTCACACACCTAACGGCCGTTTTCTGGCGTGTGACTTGTGGAGCTGATCATATAAGGAAAAGTAAGCCTTTTCCTACAGTCCTGTAT
>JAADWU010000581.1:0-11058 GCA_023336255.1 Pythium graminicola | reverse complement strand
TCTGTGGCACCAGTACCACCGATTGCACCAGCTTTGGAGTTGGGGGGTGTTTCTGTCCCTGCTCCCGAGGCATCTCCAGAATCTTTGACGATTGATCCCGTTGTGTCAACGGTCATTTCAGATGTGGAAGCAAGTTCGGTTGAGGCGCTTAGCCTAGAAGCAGCACCGATTGCCATGTCCGAATCTGTTCCTATTGAAGAGGAGCCATTTTCACCTCCGCCAATTGCATCGGTTGTTCCTGAGCCATCCGATTTTGCCAATATCGAGACTTTCGTCCGTGCCAATGCACTTGAGGAGGCTACTGTGGTGGGCGAAAGCACCGACGCCGGAAGTGACACCTTGCACATCAAAGATTCTGCTATCATTGATGATGATGCTCATTTTGATATTGCAAACTTGTCTCCCATGGCTGGATCGCCTCCAGAGTCACCAACACCGTTGAATCTCGGTGCCGAGGTCGTAGATGCGACGAACAACGAGGTTTCGGAACCTACTATGCCTGATTCAGCTTCCTCTCCAACGCCTGATGCTGTCGGCGTCATATCCCATACATCAAAGACTCTGCCAGCGCCAGTAGGCGTTTCCAAGTCACGAACCAACGGAGCATCACACACAGGAACAAAGCATGAGCCTAATAAGGTAGGTGCTACGGTGAAGCAGGCACGGGTTACGCACCCGACGCCACATGAAACAACAAAGCACGGTGCGAAGACAACTACCGCAAGGACACCACCGAAGCCGACCTCGAAGCCTTCAATGGATTCACATTCAACTGCGACACCGACAATCAAGACATCGGCAGCAAAGGCTCTCACTCTGAATCGGTCGCTCAGTGGACCTGTTGCTGCGAAAAAGCCTGCCAAGTCTCCCACTCAGACCACCTTAACAGGAGCTAGAAACGGCAGCAGCAGTCCAACGACAGCTCGTCCATCATCTGCTGACAACGAGCCAAAGGTTCCGAAAAAGAAGCTAAGTGCTTCTGAGATCGATGCTGCTGGAAATCGGTTGTATGAACAAGCCATGGAGTCAAAACGTCGACTGGAAGCTAAGAAAGCCCTTCGTGAAGAAGAATTCAGCTTCACCCCGCAAGTGAATTCGAAGTCGAAGAAACTTGACAATGGAGACGCACCAAACCGTTTTGTCTTGCTCCACGAGCGAGCAAAGGAGGCACAGCGGAAAAGGGAGGAATTGCGTGAGAAACTAGAGAAGGAGAAGTGTACGTTCAAGCCTCAAATCACCAACAAGGCTAAGAAGATCGCTTCTTCGTCTGACAAGCCACGATTCGAGAATCTATATCGTAATGCTCAGGAGATTCAAGCGAAGAGAGAAGAGAAGAAGCAAGAGCTGCAGAGAGAGGACGAGGAGCTCACTTTCAAGCCGAAGATCAAAGCCACAAAGTCACCAGTCCGTAGTCGACCACTGTATGATGAAGAACTGGTCAAGCAAAAGCGTCTTGAACTGGAGCAGAAGAAGTTGGAGGCACAACAACAAGCGAAGCCGAAGCCCATCAAGAAGACAAGATCGCAAGATAGCGACAACAAGATCTTTGATCGTTTGTATCAGGCTGGACAGCAACGTGCTGAACGTTTAGCCAAGTTGAAGCAGGAGAAGGAAGAGCAAGAAAAGGCGAGCGCGACGTTCCAGCCGAAGGTATCCTCGTCCGCGCATGTCAAAACGTCGAAGCAACCATTCCACCAACGGCTCTTCGACAAAGACCACTTGAAGAGAGTTGCGGCGGAGCGTGAGCAGAAGAAAATTGAGGAGGAGAAAAAACGATTCTCGTTCAAGGTATGCACTTATAGTGGACTATGAGTGAGAGTGTGTCTCTAACGCATGTGTATAGCCTCAAGTGTCGGAGTTGCCAGACAGCGTGAAATCGAAGGGAAGCAACGAAGGTGGAAGCACTGGGCGGAGCAGCATTTTTGAGGCATGTATTCTGTTTTCATGCGTTGAATATGTCCTTCCTTACTGGTGGGTGATTTGTATTTGCTTCACAGCGACTTTATCAGGACAAGGATCGTGTCAAGGAAAAGATCGAGATGAGTGAGGAGCTGAAGATCCAGAAAGAAATGGAAGAGTGCACCTTCCGACCGCAAATCGACCCGCCAACTTCCGTGGGTAGCAAAAGTGAAGCCCCAACACCGATTTGGGAACGACTTCTGAGTATCGACAAAAACCAGATCGCAGAGGAACGTGATCGGCTGAAGGCTCAGCTCGAGCTTGAGGCTTGCACTTTTCGTCCAGAAATTTCTGCCACCCCAGGAAGTCTCTCCCCGAAACGAACTTCCTCAGCTAATATTTTCGAACGTCTGAGCACAAGCGCCGGGAACACCCCTGTCGATGAAATGAAGCGCCGGCCCAGTGAGCGCAAGTCGGTTGTTGCTCATGGAAAGCAAAACTCATACAACGAGGTTGGTGACGAGTTTCCTGAAGGTCTCGAAGTCGAATCCATCGATTGCTGATTACCAGATGCCTTTGTGTAATGCTCTTTTAGCGTGGATCCGCTATGGGACAAAACGCTCAGAGGCCAGCTCTCTCTGTTGGAGATATCTTGAAGTCTTCCCCACGCCATAACGATGACGGGTTAGATGAGGGTAACCCTGGACCCCGAAGTGCTCCCACGAGTCAGTCAAAGGTTATCAACGGAAGCTTTGGTGCCCATTCCACAGAGAACGTCACACGATCGCTCGAATTGGAGCTGAACGAGGTGAGCATACCTGGATCTGTTGCCATCGATGTGCTTACTCACGAGTGTATGATGTGGCTAGCCGGATGCATTGGCGTCGCAGTCCAAATCTATCCTTGAGAACTACGATTCATGGGCTGCCAGTTTGGAAGAGAAGATGCGAAATCTATGAGGACATGGTAGCGTGCACGTCGTTTTCTCAACTTAAATGTGTATGTCATGCAAGCTTATTCGTGCTTGGAACTTTTCTGTCGTCTCATGTGCGCAGCGTATGCTGCACCCGAGTATCACGCGTGGACAACTTCCATCTCGTTCTTTCCAAACAGGTGAATTTCTTCAATCCTCGACGAGAAGCTGAGACGACCAACTGGTTTTGTGTACACCAGATACACTCTTTTGAGAAGCATGTTTGGTTTTCCGTTGAGAGTTGTGAACAATGCAAATCCATCGACGGGGTCGTTGCGAAGCACACAGTCGCGTCGAAGTAGTTCAAGCGTGAAGTGGAAGACGTTTGGGCCGACGTTTCGAGTAGAGAATGGGTACGTCGTTGAACGTTCGATCACCGTAAGATCCTGACGTGGGTTGCCTGCTTTTTCGAACATGATCCACTCCGCTTTAAGAGGCGACTGCACATCCAAGTCCATCTGCTTCTGCTTGTCAACTCCATGACGGTACTTGGTGCGGAATATGAGTGCGTTTGTGTTTGTGCTCTTGTGAATAAGAAGACACATCGACGGCTCCAGTTCTTGGGCCAGTAGGTAGACGCGCGGATCTTCCATTGCGTTGCCGCTTATTGTGTCGCGTCGTTCGAGCTTCAGCTTGTTAAATTCACCTCCCGACAACAATGGACCGAGGTTACGGTAATACGCCGGATCGTATGCTATCTCAAGAGCGTTGAGCAAATGCGTGATTTCGTCAGCCCACGAAAGAAGACAGGAGCGAGCAACGAACGAAGTACCGAAGCCTTGGGATCCTGTGAATTCGGATCGAGGATCACATTCTCCAAAGTTGACTTGCATGAGCCATGTCACTGAGCATGTATCTTCGCCCGGAATCGGACTGATGATCCATCCGCCAAGAATGCAGTCCACGCGAGAGTGTGTTTGCGTAGTAGCCGTTGGAACTCCAGAACCAGCAGGTAGTTGCTTGGACTCATCCTCTGCTGGGATCATCACAATGAGAATACTTCCGGTATCGTCAACCCTGAAAGAGACACCACCAAAGTGAGCAAGATAATCAGGAAAATTGCATTTTCAAGTCACGAGACGTACTTCCAGGTCTTGAGGTTGATCATATCCAAATTGCGTCTTGTCCAACGCCCCTACAAGATTGAACTTCGGTGAGGATATCTTTACAAGACAACACGTTGATCCACTGCTGGGCACCTTATAAACGACGCGTTCTGTCCACGTCTGGCGATTCTCTCGATGAAGAATTTCAACGCTTTCGACAAGGGGATCGTCAAACCCGCTTGCCTTGTCTGTTAAAGGTGTTGAACTATCCTCTTCATCACGCGTTTCGGTACCTTGCAAGATCACCGGAGTACCACTACCAGCTCGTTTTGTGATTCTGTCGAAGACAGCACGGGCAGGAAATGGACACATCTTCACACGCTTGACCATGCGGAAGCCATCGCTCACCTTCTCATATGTGGTGTCGTGCTCATCGACTCGCCCTACCGTTGTCCACCCTGCGGCTTGGCGAGCATGCTTCGTTAACTCGTGCATGGCCGCAACGAGGTTCCGGTCCTTTGTTGGTTGGCTCGCACTCGTTATGGCTGGTGGGAGGTTGAGGAACTTTCTCACAAGATACCATTGACCAATTGTCCCTTGGGCTTGTGATCCCAGATCAATCAACTCAAGAGCACGTCTTACAAAATCGTCCAACCCATTCTTTCTGCGAAGCAAGAAACCACCACTCTGGTTCCGACTCGTCGGAAGACAGAGTGTCTTTGGTGGGAGACGTTGCCACAACTCTTGAGACGGGAACATACTGTACACGATCAATGCAAAGGCATAGAATTCGCGGTATCGACGCTCAATGATCACTTCACGTGGTGTGGCAAGCGCTCCGGTCGCTGGTTCAACTTGAGGATCTGCACTTTGCTGGAGAATGTTGGAGACAATCGAATATATGGCAACCTTGTCTTTGTTGAGCCGAACACCGCGAACGCGACATTTGAACGGAAGCAACGACGTTTCAGAGTTTGAGTGACCGCGCGCGAGAGCACTCTGTGACACCGACATGGGTGTTCCACCGAAACGGTCTGGTGTGGAAGTGGGTGAAGTAACTGAGACTGAGCGACCCAAGCTGACAAAGTTGTGCTGCGGTGACGAAAGAAGATCTGGTGCGATCAAATCTGCATTTGTCGGCGACTGCGTAAGATTTGAGTGCGAAGGTTGAAGGCTCTCGTAATGATACTCCGTTGCTCCACCCTCGCGGTGAACAGATCCTGACTCGTTGACCGCCGTGACTGAAGCAACCACTTGAACTGTTTCGACATTTCGTACCGCTGGCTTGAGTTCTTTCGGTTCGATTCCTGTGGTTGTTATCTCACTCGTCTTTTGTGAAATCGGAGATTTGGTGTTGGAGGAATCGTCGAGAAAGCCATCAAGAAAAGACGATGCCTTCGCCGCAGCTTCAAGAAGAGCGGCTGCTCGAGGCGAGTGAGTCGCGGCTTTTATATCTTTTGGGTTGCACTCATGACTCTCCATGTCGTCGAGCGGGATTTGTACTCGACACTGACGACAAGTCACACTTGAACTCATGGTGTGGGCAGACGTGTTGAGCATTGCCATCTTCGCCCGATGGTGCGGAGGCTGCTCACTCGTTGTAAGTCCCGAGTCCATGATCGCAACAAGATCTTGCTGAACTCGATTGTAAGGCTGCGTGATCTCTACGACCCTTTGAAGCGACGGTACAACTGGAAGGTCGCTTGATGAGAAACGACTCTTGACTCTAGAGTCTTGAGACGAGGTCAAGTGTCAAGTGTGGCTGACGAGGTACGTATTTATACGGGTTCAATCACATCATTGTGTAAGCTTTGCGCATCATGTTCAACCAGGAAGGCAAGACTAAGACTTCAGTTCACATGGTGAACACGATTGTTCCTTCCTGAAGACAGTCCTTCTGGCCGGTATGCTCCCAATGATCCTGGCCTTCGGATGACAGGAAGACTTGTACCCTCAGGATCTGCATGAACCCCGGCTTTCGTCGTATTTGACGATAGGCGCCCTCTCGACTTGACATTCGAGCCAAGAGTCGTTTTCACCTTGTTTCCAGTGGACATTCGAAGCAAGACGCGACTTGCTGTGGCGGACGAGGTTGATTGTGCCTGTTTCTTGGGTGATCCAAGTGACTGTCGTTCATCTCTTGGTGGCTGGACACCTGTCTTCGATTTATTGGGCGTTCTAGAGGACCGTTTGATTGTCGACCCTTCCTTCATGCTGAATTTCACGTTTGAAGATGCTCGTGGTCGTATTGGTCTCTTCGGAGGCGAGGAGGTACAGTTCGTGTGTTTCATTGGGGCGGTCGCTCCCGTGGACGAAGCCGCTCGAGTTCGCACTGAAGGTGGAATGACGGGTCGTTGTGGGAAGGTGAGCAGATCCTGTGTGGGTTTGTTCTCGACCACACGCTGTGGTATAAGTTTCCGGTTGCTTCGACGAAAACTCAAAGGTTTTCTCGCCAGTTCGGCTTCCAAATCTTCGTGCTGTGTGAGGAAGGTTGAGCCATTCGACACTGCGCTATGCATAGGGAGAGGCTGCGCTGCCATGCGATTGGCAAGTTTTTGCTTGAGCAACGCCTTTCGCTCGTCGATATTGGTCTGTCGACTAATACTACTGGTCCTCGACGTCGATTCATGATTTTGAATGTTGCTTGATTTCGACACGGGTGTTACCTTCAGAGGCTTTTTGCCTTTCACAAGCTTTTTCACGTCAGTTCGTGCTGACAACGATTCTTGATGGTCGTGCACTTCGGACAAACGTTCGATCAAGTCTTTCGTTTTCTTGTTCGTGAGCGTCCTCACGGGTGTCGTTGGCTTATTTTGGGGTGGCCACTTCCCCATCTCGACGTCACGCTTCTTACGGGACTCTGGGGACAACGCCAGAAGTGTTGACGTGTACCCCGAGATCGGATTTGACAGTCGCTCAAGAGTTTCTTTCCGTGCCTTCCGTTGCCCACCCATCGCTGTGCCGTAAGTTTGGGCCATGTGTGCCAACCGAGTCGACCCTTCGTGTACCCACGAAGATCCAGGTTTTTGCTGACTGCCAATCTCAACGCGAGGATCATACGGTATGTGATTCTGGTTTGTTGGTGGCAGAAAACTGGTCACATCCGGCCGCGGTTGTGCCATGAGCGATTTGAGATCGAGCTTTTCGAGCGGCTGAAGAGTTTCAGACTGAGTTGACGAGTGGTTCTTCAAGTTCACGGGTGCCAGTGAACGCCGCACAGACCTCGATTGTGGCGCAAGCTTGGGACCGAGTTGATCATCTTCATCTTCGTCGTTTACTTCAGGCACACGTGCGAGTCCATGAAGAGCACACGGCTCTTCCTCTGCTGGTGTTTCGGGTGGCCGGGCTGTCATCAACTCGGCAGCATTTTGCCGGGGAATTGGTGCATCCAGTGTTGGCTTCACCAATGACAAAGTCGTCAATTCCTGATTATTTCGTGATTTTGCAAGTGAAGCCGAGGCAAAAGGTCTCGTGAGAGTCGATCCCGTGTGCCATACGATGGGTTTGTTTGACGTGGCGTTGGGTTTGGGCTTCTTTTGTTGTGTCGAGGGATCGACGCCAAAGACTGATTTCCGTTGGGTTGAGTCGTCACCATCAGCGTCCGCAAACAAGTCGCGGAAGAGGTCTTCATCCATGTAGGTGGAGTACCTCGCAGAGGTTGTCGGCGGTACGATCGCACGAGTGGGCGTGCGACTTACGGCCGAAGTAGAATACTCGGAGAACGAATCGATAGAGTACGCCATGCTGACACTGTGCGGCGGCGCCGTAGCAAAGACTTGACCAGTCATCTTACTTCCCAAGGACTTGTCTAGTGATGATCACCACGACATGGACTTTGTAGCGTATTTTTAGTCAAGTCGAGAAGATACTTTTGTTCCGGTTTGGCCACCAGCTGCGAGATGAGTACTCAGTGTGAGCCAGCGAAGCGTCGCTTGGTGTTGTCTGTAAATTTGATTCAAAGATCCGTGTCGGGGTGATCATGGCACCACCACCACCTCCGCGAGCTCCGCCTCCGCCACGGCCAACCGGGACTCCTCCTCCACGTCCAACGGGACCTCCACCATCGTTATCAGCTCCACCAAGACCATCAGGAACTCCGCCACCTCGACCAAGTGTACCACCTCCTCCTACACAATCGCCTGCGGGAGCTTCAAGTATCGGTGCTCCGCCCCCTCGACCAAGCGTTCCACCTCCTCCTCGTAGTGTGCCTCCACCGCCTCGCGCTCCTCCACCGAAGCCAGATGCCGCTGACAATGCTCCCGGAGCCACCACGAAAATTCCAGGACCACCCACCAGCCCACCGCCTCGTGACGTTCCTGGTCCGCCGAGTGGTCCTCCACCCCCACGCCCTCCAACAGGCGCTCCGCCTGGTCCACCTTCCGGACCGCCGCCCAAGAAGAAGAATGGACTACCTGGGCCACCACCTGGTGCCCCACCAGCACCACCACCAGGACCACCTCCTCAACCACCCAAAGATCCGCCACCTACGAAGCAACCAACCACGGGAGATAGTGGCGACAATGCGGTTCTGCCTCGCGGGGTCATTGAAAGAATGCTGAAACGTGGACGTATCAATTTCAAACTGCTCGAAGCGCGAGGGCTACGAAATAAAGGAGGCACGGAGAAGAAGTTTTCTGCGGACCCGTACGTCAAGATCCACATTGGGATTCATCCGCTCTCAATGATCGAGCTCAAGAGCAAGACTCTTAAAAAGTGTACATCGACAGTCATTTTCCACGAAGAAATCGTAGCCGCTGACCTCGTCAAACCCGAGACACTGATTCACGATGGTGATGTGCCCATCAAGCTGGAAATCTTCGATGAAAACTTAATCTCCGATGAGCTCATTGGCGAAGCTCGTTTCTCCGCGTTGCGATTTTTCGATGGTAAACCACACAAAGAAATTTTGCCGTTGACGTTGAAAAGTGGTGAAGAATGCGGTGAGCTCGAATTGGAGATCAAGCTCGATATTGCGCTTGTTGGTATGATCAGCATTGTATTGCTCGAAGGCCGGAACCTAAAGAGTATGGAACTAATCGGTAAGCAAGATCCATACTGCAAACTCACCATTGGTCAGTACTCGAAACGCGGCAAGACAGTGAAAAAAGGCGGACGAAACCCATATTTTGGTGAAGAAGAACTGTTGTTTTGGATTACTGATGAGCTGTGGGTCAACAAAATGCACCTCAGCGTCTACGACGAGGATATTGGCAGCGATGACCTCATTGGTGAGGCGCAGTTCTCAGTTCTCCATTTCATGCAGAACCTCGGACAGCAGGAGCATGCGATCTCACTGAAGAATAGCGGACAAAACGCTGGCGATATTATTGTCAAGATTGAATTCTTCCCCGCTGGAGTGCTACAAGTGCAGTGTCTTGCTGGACGAAACCTCCGGAGTGTGGATGCCATTGGACGTCAAGACCCTTATGTCAAATTTACCGTGGAAGGGAAGGCAACAAAAGCGTTGAAGAAGACCAAGACGGACACGGACGGTGGTCGCGAACCTGAGTGGGAAGACGAAATCTTCACGTTTGAAATCGTCGATCAATACAACATGCTCGTCGAAGTGTGGGACGCAGACTCGATTGGGAACGACGATCTGATCGGTGCAACGACAATCTCTCTGCTGCCAATCTTTCGGTACGGGTTTGTTGATGATTGGCTCAAGCTGTGGGTCAAAGGTAAGTTTGGCAACAAAGACCCCGCGGGGGAACTACATCTTGAGATGAGTTTTGTGGGGCCCAATGGTGTCGCGTACCCTCAACATCAGATTGGTATGGACAAATTCACCGAAAAAGAGCGCCGTACGAAAGAGACTATCGGCCAGCCACTTCCTACAGGCGAAGATGAACCCACAACACCAAGTAACGCAGCCGCTGATGCAAAACTCAGTGCACTCTCTGCACCGACAAAAGCCAAGCCTGTTGTTCAAAAGTACGTAGTTCGCTGGCTTGGTATTATCCTCATCTGTCAATCTCACGTTTTTGGTTTACAGTGATAGCGAGTTTAGTGAAGAAGAGATTCTGGGTGCGTTTCGGTTTCTGGATCTCGACAAGAACAACTTTATCGGTGCCGCTGAGCTTCGTCATTTGCTCATTTGTATGGGCGAGTTGATCACCGACGAAGAAATTGATGAAATGATCAAACTGTGCGATTTGGATGGTGATGGTCAAGTCAGTTTTGACGAATTCCGACGCATGGTGATCCATCCGGACCCTGGTAGTCCCGAATTTGCAATTGCCAAGTTAGAGGATGACGAGTCGGGTGACGTTGATGTCAAATTGATTACGAAGGAACTCACACCGGAACGAAAGATACGGCTGCTGGAAATCAAAGAAGAGAAGAAGCGGCTACTGAAGAGATTTGTTGACGACAACAATCCGAATCTCGACTTGCTTACTCGAATTGCCATGAAGTATCGTGCGATGCATAGAGGGGACGATGATCTAGTCGATTTTGATGACTTTTGTATGTTGTTTGAGATCGAGCCAACGGGCGAATACCGTCGATTGTTTACACTGTACACAAGTGATGCGCAAAGTCCAGACGAAGGCGGAGATCTTCGGGAGATCTTGTTGGGGATTGTCAACTTTATGGAGGCGACTGATCGGCAACAGCGTGTCAAATTCTGCTTTGAGCTCTTTGACGACGACCACAACGGGTTTATCACAGAAGACGAACTTGTGAATATTCTCAAAGCAAATCATTTGACCACAGAAGACCAAGTCCGAAAGAAAGCAGCAACGATTCTCCGCCAGGCAAATGACAATGGGGATGGACGCATGAGCCTTGACGAGTTCTCGATGATTGCCAAGAAGTTTCCCAATTTGTTGTTTCCATCGTATGATGCCGCTGGTGCGAATCAAGAATAAATGTGCTCAAGAAATGGCGAACCACTGGTGGACGCCTAGGCAAACCGCAGTTCTCGGCATGCTTTCTCAAAAAGGTGGGCCGTTCTATTATGAGATTGATCGGGTCGAAATTGTTGACTTGTTACTGCGACCTTCCAAAGAAGAAGACGAGGAACGCCAAGAGGAAGAAATGGCGACGGTATCATCTACGTTGGAAATGACCGTAGCGTCATCGACTACCGAAGTCAAGCATCTCGCCGATCGACTCAATACTGCACAGGTGAAACTA
>JAADWU010000580.1:0-11066 GCA_023336255.1 Pythium graminicola | reverse complement strand
TCCGACGTCTCTATAACGAGTATCTCACCGACAGCTCAAGTGTCATGGCCACAATTGTGCCTGAAACGCTGCGCAAAGACATTCTCAAGCGTGTCCTTCAGCTGCAGGGCGAGCCGTTCTCCCCGTCACGCTATGCAACTCTCTTTCGCCAGGCTCAGGAGAAGATCTGGCACTGGATGCAAACCATGGTTTATCCCAAATTCCATTCCTCCATGCTCTATGTGGCACTCGTCGTGGAGACAGAAAACCTGGAAACGGATCGACAGCTCCGCAAACTCAGCGAGCACGTGCAACACACGACTACGACCACATCGAAAGCAAGCACCCTTGTGGTCCCAGTAGAGTCAATGCATGGGCAGCGACTGCTCGGTGATGCGCGATACATTCGTGTCGTAGTGCCGCGTCAAAGCGAGGAAAAACCGTGTGAATGGGTCACGACGATGTCCCTCCCGTCGACAGTGAGCACTGAAGCACACATCGCAGCCATTCGAGTGGTCAGCGTCTCGTATGCGGACGAGGATGGCCATGTCGAGTTCAAGTACGAACTGAATGCCAGTGATATGAACAGTCTCGAGGGTGACGAAGGCCAGATCGACTGTATGGTACGTTCTGAAATCGTAGATCGGAGATCTGCTTGACCACTCAACATTCCCGTAGGATTTTGTGTGGAACTGGCGTCAAGCGTTCACACTCCCCGCGCTTTTGTCGCCTTCCCAGCGTACACATGGATCGGGTGCGTCAACGTTTGTGCATACCAAATAGAATGTTGCTGAGATCAGCGGTCAACTTCAGTAGAAGTGCCCAAGCCAAGCTTTCACAGTTTCAGTTTCCCAATCGTGAACATCAGTGTGCCCATGCTACATGGCTACGTTGTCACAACGTGGACGCAATCATCACTTGTCAACTCGTCATCAACAGACTCGGACATCACAAGCGTGAGCACGCCGAAGTTCCAGTGGCTACCGCGTTTCGTGTTCGTGCTCGCATCAGAACGAATCGCTCAGCACCACATTGTTTCCGGACTGCGAAGACTCGCAGAAATTCCGATTGTATGTCGTAAACTCTGAAACGATTATTGAAGCGTGCTACTCAATTGTGCTGTCTGTGTCATGCAGCACGAGCTGAAACAAGACGAACTGACTGAGCTCTTCGGTGTCAAGCGAGATGAATCATCCGAGAGACAGGAATCACGCCGACAACTCACTCCAGTCTTCTGTAGCTTTTTCCTGCAGCCTGAGCTTGAGGAAGCCAAGTTGCCCGTGCATTGGATCTTCCAGGAGCTGAGTCAGCCGGTACGACAGATGGACTATCCAGTGAATGAGTGGACTAATTCTCGCGTGTTCAGACGGTCATCACGCTCTTGGCGACGTTGCTCGTAGGCCAGCCAATTGTGGTCGTGAGTCCACGCTCAACGGCGCTGACGCTCGTCACACACGCGCTTGTGGAACTCTTGCGTCCGCTCGAATGGCAACATTTCTTTCTCCCACTATGCCCCGTTCGCACAGCTTGCGCCCTCGCTGATCGTGGCTTCTTTGCGTCAACATCATCGTCGTTTGAAGGACAGACTTCACCACCTTTCATCATTGGTCTTGAAGGAGAACTGGTTCATCTCAAGACCAAAGAAGAGCCACGCCATCGCATCCGTAAGTTGTTTTCACCAAGGAAGTCAACCTTTCTCTGACGTATTGTACGTGAACACGAAGGCAACTCGATCTACAGCGTCCAGCGCGTGAATGTGCAGATTCGGCGTCCTCCACTCGCGCCTGCCCACGCATTCTCGTGCCAGCATCCAGATTTGAACCAGTATCCACCGGAGATTCTTCACACACCTGCCGTTATCCTGGACGTAGATGCTGACGACATCTATGTTCCCGATCGGATTGATGTTCCCGAGTTTCCGCGTACGTTTTGTTGTCTCCGTGCTGACTAATCCTCACTCATTCACGTTGGATAGCAGAGACACTCGTACGGTCCCTTGAGATTATGCTAAAGGACGCAATGCTAGGCGGGGGTCTCGCGACGCAAGACTCGCGGCTTTTCTGTGCACCACCATCGGCCCCTACGTTCGCGACGACCATGCTGATGGCACACGCGCCGCTGGCAACCGTGGACTCGGTGCGTCTCGCTGTGTTGAACTTTATGGAATCGTTGTTGGGCGACGTCACGTTGTTCTTTTGCTCTTTTCGTAAATCGTTTGCGGGGGCTGCACAAGTGAACGAGGGGGTATCGACTGTAGTGAGGCCGATTCCTCCGGATGCCTACGTTCTCTTCGAGGCAGACGCGTTCTTAGACGCCAAGATCGAACTCGGATGTCGCGAGTTCTTCCGTCACGTCTTTCAGACAGAGGTACGAACTTCTACACACAACAAATGGCCATTGGCTCACAACGAACATTGCCATTAGATGTTTCGTCAGTATCTCGTGCGTCACCATCGGCGTTTTGCCGTAGATAACACGATACAAACTTAAGTCAGACTCTTGACCTTGTTGGTGTCGTGATGAAGATAGAGTTCATCGAGACTCACAAACTTGAACTTGCGCACGAGCACTGGCAACGCGTCTCGCAGCACACCGACCGTCCACGCACGGTCGTGAACGATGAGCACGGCGCCAGGTCGCGTCCGCAGTCGCAGATGTAGCGAGTTGAGTCGCTCGGATTTGATCTGCGCGTCGTGTGGGTAAACACTGCCCATGCAGATTTTGTAGCCGTGGCTCATCACGATCTCGCGCATGTTGCTCGTGAACCAACCCGATGCCGGACGAAGCCACTTGGAACTTGTGATGGTTCCGTATGTCTTCGTTGCCCCACTCGCATCGGACGTGGCGTCACTCGCCATCAGTCGCGTTCGCTCGGTCGTCTCGGTGGTTTTGGCCTCGTGTATGTCGGATGTCTGTGCCACGAGAGGCTCTAACGCTGGTAGTGAAGCACCGTCGTCACTAGGAGGTGGTTGGAAACGGGCGATGGCCGCATCGCACTCTTTAAGCTTCTGCTCAAACACGTGGAGTTCGTCGAGGATACTCGCACGGTCTTCCGTGAGATGGTTCCCAAGCCGATGCCCTTCGCGCACAATACGTTTGAGAATTTCTTCGTTCCCTTGAATGTTGTTGGAGATGATAAAGAACGTGGCTTTGACGCCGTGTTCACGCAAGAGATCGAGGATTTGTGGTGTCGCGGCGGATGGCGCATCATCGATTGTGAGTGAGCACACGTGTGATGACGTGCGTACGCACCAAAGCACCGATGTGTGGGAGTGGCGCACCACGAAATCCATGAGCCATTGTGGCTGTGTATATACGACCATCAGAAATCCCAAAAACACCACCAGTCCCACCTCAAGCCACATATGCGCGGCGGCGACCATAGCGGCAGGCAACGACAGCGGCACTGCGGACACGTCTTCCACAGTGTCGGTCGCGATGGTAGACGAAGGTAAACCTACTGAAACAACACAGAGCAATGCCCACGACGACGATCGGGTTCGCAATACTTCCATTTTCGCTTGATGATTTTTCGAAAATGAAGGGATCCACTTGGAGCCGTTGGATCCCTCGTTCGAAGGACATAGCTGATGTCACTAAGATACTGTAGAATCAGGACAAAGACACGCTGACGGTGGGGAATCATGAAGTGCATCATGAAGATCCACTGGCGTAAATGACTTAATCCTGAGTCGGTAATGATAGAAGTCATTTGCGCCATTCGTTAGAGACTCGGAGAGAGAGAAAGAAAAGAAATTGACTGATCAATGGCACATTATCCGTGCGAGCGAAAGAGAAAAAAAACTACCTACTTGTAATCGGTGTCCATCAGTCATGGCATGCAAAAAGGGGAAGTTCTGTCATTCCCCACGCGACAAACGCTCTCGCGTCTACAAGAACTTGGCCACACCATCCTCAATCGCCTCACGCGACAATTCGGCCGCATCCGTCGCCGTGAGGTGGATACCAACGCCCATGAGCACACGTTTGATCGCCTCCTTCGAGGCTGCGTAAAGCATCTTACTCTTGACACGGGCCGTATCGGGGGACCTGCCACATTCATCAATATGTCGTCAATATACGAGATACTCCAATACCATCAAGAGGCACTTGTCGCGGACGTACCACGACAAGAAGACAATCTTGCTGGTTGGACGACCGTCCTTGGTCGTGACATCCAAGTCAATGAGACCGTATCGGCATTCGTTCGTGACTTGCAGCAGCTTGCCCGCAAAGTCTTCAAAGGTTTCACTGGATGGTCCCGTCGATTCGATCACAATTTCCGAATCATCGACAATCTTGTAGATGAAGTAACGAAAGTTGTACGGCTCGCGCTTGAGCTTAAAGTCATTGAATTGCGTGATCACGTCGTCGTGGACACCAACACCTGAGGCCTATGAACCCCCTAAAGAGTTAGACGCTGTGGACGTCCAGAGAGAACACTGGGGAAGTACGCACCATGGTCTTTTCGTAGAGGGACTTGGTAGCTGCTTGTCTATGGGGGGAATGAATGAAGCACCAAGGGGGGAAGTGTAGCCCACCCACCCCACCCCTCACAACAGACTGCCCGCACACAAGAAAACCACTTGAATAAAGTATACCCATCACGTCGCCTGTCCGCATCATCCCTCCGTTCTCTTCCCAACACATCGTGACGAAGGAAAGGCTATCTCAGTACTTTCGGCGATTACACCACTGACCAAATGGGAGGATTCCAGGTGCTGTAATCAGGCGACAGCATGGCATTTTCAACACCATGAGAGGTGGACAAGCAGCGCATTCCTTCTTTCTCCACACATCTGGAAACGACCGTCATGCAAGCACCATTACATGAGCGCTATCGCAGTACGCTATTTTTCATAATGTGTAACGATACAAGAGCTCATCTACTGTATTAGCAGACGATCCACGTGCATGGCTACATTTTTCTCACATTGTGCTCTCTACCGCGATGGCTACGGCTGCCACTGGACAACCGACAGCGCGAGGCGGGCACTCTTCGCGAGCAGTGCATCTGCGTCACCACTCAATGTGCGCAGATGGTATTCGGTCGACGCCACGTTGAGCTGCTTGCGCGCTGGCGGATACGAGGCCAGCACCGTCACGAGCTTGACTGTGTTGAGCTGCAAGAGAAACTTGGACGACTGGAGCAGATGATTGATTGTGGCTAGTCCGTCGCTGGCAACGATTTGACGCTTAGCGTCGTCATGGACACCCAAGTTCATGAGCGCCCCTGCACTCGCAGCTGCCACACGCCACGAGCTGTCGGTGAGCAATGTACACAGCTTCTTGATGACACCACGCTCGACGGCGATTCTCTTGGCCTTGTCGACACAAGCCAGGGCCGCAATGGCGTCGCATGCTGCAATGCGCAGTGTCGACGGGCTGTCGTCCACGTAGCGTGCGCACATCTCCACTCCCTCCAGATCGATTGCTTTGAATGCCGTGCTTTCGTTCCCATCGTTGATGATTTGTTTGAACAGTTGCAAGACGCGGACTCTCAAATCATCACTGAAACTCGGGCGTTGAAGATGCTCAATCACAACCATCAAGTAACCATTCTTGGTCAACACTTGTGCTCCGATGAACGAGCGCGATACACGGAGCAACGCGTCGTACAAATACTGCGTTGTGGGCTCTTGAGCTGCGGCGGTGAAGACGGGAAGGATGTGCACTGCGCACTCGCTCTCCAGGAAGGCCGTGCGACCCATGGGCGCGGCCATCATGACGCTGAGCACACGAGCAGATAGTTGCGCAATCCGGGGCTCAACGTCGAGAATACAGTGTTCAATCAGCGCGAGTACGCCGTGTTTGAGACACATGGCGAGTTCCTTGGGGAGCTTGAACACTTCGGACATGGCTGTGAGGACACGACGCTTGAGCACGAGGTCTCCTTCTTCCAGCATATGGAGTAAATGCGGCCAGTTCTCGACGCCAAAAGCCTCGTTCACACGATCGTCTGGGATTTCGTCGACATCGTCTTTCGCCCCGACGAGGGTCAGGTGCTGTGGCGTCGATCGTTTGTACAGGAACGAGCCTTGTGCGCGAAGGTGGCGTACAGGCGTGCTAGTGGCGGTCTTCATGGTGAAGCGACGAAGTGCGAAGGGACACTAGTTCTCAAAATTGATGAGCTATTAGATACAGTAGCTCCAACATGGCTACAATTGTTGCTGCTCCAATGGCGTCGACGACATGGGGGCAAAAGGTGTGCGATTCTTCGCAAACATTGGTAACGGAGAAAATTCCAAACGACTCGGTGGTCTTGCCGTCATCGCCATCCTGTCGTGTACGGTCTCCGCGACTTCGCCAATCGTCGTAAGCGATGGCATCATCGGTTCGATCGTCCGTGACTCAATGGTGCTGGCCATGGGGGGAACATCGACTGCGTGTCCTACAAACCGGATCGGGAAGAGCGTATGACGTAGCATCGGTGGCCTCGAAGCGACACGAAGGTGAGTACTCGCTTTGGTCGGCGGCATTAGCGGCGACTCTGGATCACGAAGAAGGAACGAGCGGTCGGTTTGCCACGATCTCGTCCCCGTTGAGGCAGCCGACACAGTCGTAGAGTCGTCGTTTTCAATATGTTTATAGAGAATCGATGCCAACTTGCTTTCGATGGCGTCGTCTGCACGCGCAAAGGTCGCGAGCGCCGAAAGTAAATCAACACACATGGCTTCAAACAGCGGATCACTGGTTTCTTGTGTCTCGAGAAGGACCAGCACGTTAGCAATCACACCATACGAAGCCAGTAGAGCCGATACACCAGGTTTGCGTGACACACAGCAAAAGGTTGCGATGCAGTTTGTCTTCACGAACAGACTCCTGCAGTCTTGCATCAACAGTGCCAAGTGGCTGATCACACCGCCATCCACGAGAATCTGTGCGTTGCCCGGCGCAAGTGCGATCTTGCGAACAACTGTCGAACCCAAGACTCGACTCTCGGGCGAGACGCAAGACGAGCAGAGCCACAACACCATTGGCAAGACACCACGAGCGAGCAACGCACTCGAATTGACCTGTCCCATCAACAGATTGCAAAGACACACGGCCACGTCCTCTTTGATGGGATCGTTATCGGCCTCAAAGAGTCGCTGCAGCAGTCCAGTGGATGCCTCCACCATGAGCGCACGATGTGACGACGCTTCACACGTCAAATTGCGCAGCAAACCAGCACAAAACGACGCCACATCAATCGCCAGTGCCGCAATTTTCTTCGGCATGGCGGTGATAAGGCAGATCACGATCTGGTCCGTGTCCAGCAATCGATTCAGTTGCGAGTCACACGATACATTATACAATAACCGGACGAGGAGCGCTTGTGTCTCGCGTGCGACTTTGCCGAAGAGTTCCGGGATTGCTGCAAGGAGGGACGTTGAACTTTGTTCGTCGATGTCTCGAACGAGTTGGCTACATGTCGCTGTGTGTAGCGACATTTGGTAGAGCAGAATGCTGCAGCAGCGACCACAATCCCCGTGGTCAGTGCAAAGTAGCATCTTGAGTGCGCGCAGTAACTCGGTCTCAACAAATTCGTTCACGGCGTCTGGGCAATTCTGAAAAATGAGCACCAGTACTTGAGCACACAGCATGCGGACTTCTCCTTCCAGTGGATCACACCTATCGCCATCACGGCTGGATCGACGAACCATCGCCACGAGATGTGACAGAATGCCTGTATGGAAGAGCTGTGCAGCATGGGGAAGATCGCACAAAACATTGGAAATGCCTTTTAGAAGTTTGATCTTGGTGGCCGTGGTGGCGGATGGCGAGTCAAAGATCTGAAACATGGCAATCAAAATGGGTGACTTGGCGATGCTTTTGCGCGTCATGGGATAGAATGCGAGGGCCCCGAATGCGTCACACAGAATATCATAGTCCTTTGGCTCCATGCCACTTGTAAACAATCCAAATGCCCAAATCAAGCCATCTTGGCAAAGAAGTGGGATGTTACCAGGGAGACGGAGGAGGTTCATGACAGCCTTCATACAAATGCGGCGCGTTTCAGGGTCATTGGACTTCACACACGAAATCACAAGTAGAGCTTTGAGTGCCCCCGCTTTTGCCAGTGCACCAATGTTCTCTTCCGAAGTCGACAAGTTACATAGCGTCATGGCACACGCACGACGCACGGCTTCTTCGGGGGCAGCCGCCAAGAATGTAAGCGATTTGATGATCCCACTCGAAATGAGCTGGGCGCAAATGGTACTATCACGCGACAGGTGCGAGTACGCCGACACACAGAGTCGCAGTGTCTGGGTGTCTTCCTCGTTGGCGAGAATCGCGAGAGCACGGATCACACCGTGGTGACCCATCACCGTGCGGCACTCTTCAATGCACGCAAAACGAGCAAAACACGCTGCACAACTTGCTCGCAGCGATGGGTTGACGGTCTCGCAGAGTGTCACGAGTGATGGCGCGACGAGTGTCATTAATGACACAAGATCGCTTCGCATGAGCATACGACCGTCGAAGACGATGCACACAACGTCCAGACAGAGTGTTTGAGTGGCTGGCTCGTGGCCACACCGCTCAATCAATAGAGGTAGAACATCGAAGACGCCAGCACTGTGGAGCTCTCGATGCGTCTCGAACTCTTGGCACAAACCGAACAATGTCCCGCAAATCATTCCAAGAATCGATTCGCTTGTGCTTGCATGGGCAAGAGCCTTGAGACGTGGTGAAGTACGGCGTGCCACGTCCAGCTTGTTGTACCGAAACGACAGGTTGTACAGCAACAGCATTTGAAGAAACATTTCCGGTGAGTTATCCGCCGCGAAATCCGTGGTTTCGACGTAGACAAGCAACGGCTCCAGGTTCATCGGGTCGTCCAGTAACTCGTCGATGTGCATGCGTATGTGGATCGCTGGGATACCTGATGCCTTCGTTGAGGGTCTCAGCTGCCGACGACGATCGTTCTCATCACTGTCATTCCACCACAGTATGGAAGCGAGCGAAAACAGCACATAGCGCCCACAGTTCATGTGAAACGACTTGGACTCGTGTGCAAAGGAGAACAAGAACTCTAGAAATGATTGGCTCACCTCTTCAATGACAGTCGGCGCTGCTAAAATGAGAGCAATGAGGCGGTAGACGACATCTACGATCTCGTCACTGGCATTATTGTGTGGCTGGGTACGACTGCTCAATCGTGTCACAAGTCCCGCGAGCACTTCCAGTAAATCGTTACCAGCAAGTCGGTGGCGACTTGATTCGTCTGCAGCGAGACACAACAGTACCATGATCGCACACTTGAGAGGAGCATTCACCTCGGAGCACACACGCAGAGTGTCGATGAGTGCACGGACGCAGTCGGGTCGGGTCAGCGTACGACGGCATTGTGGGTTCTCAGCTAGAAGCCACATGGTCATCAGAGCATTGAGTTGCGTAGAATGAACTGATTCGGACTCGATCAGTGTGTTGTTGTGCTGGATGATCAACGGCCGGAGAACACCAACCACATCGCTGTCCACAAGCTTGACTTGGTTGAGTTTCGTACAACTGAAGTTGTACAGTGCACGACTGAGTGATTCGCGAAGAACGTTGGAAAGGCCAGGTTCTCGAGTGAGTTCGTGAATCGCGTGGATGACTTCGTCAACGCGAGGGTAGGAAAACGTCTGACACGACAGGTTTAGAATCGAAAAGACACACATTTGTTCGCTCATGGGTGTGGCTGCACGATACTTCATCAGGTTCTCGAGCGCTTTTTCCTTGACAAAGACACTTTCAGAGGCATCTTCTATCGTCAAGTTGGCAAGAGTCGCCAAGAAATTGTGCACCAATACTTGTCGGCTACTCCCATCTACCATTTGATGAGGGGAGAGTGTCATCGTTGCTCCTGTCAACAGTGTGAGTGCATTGTTCTTGAGGAGGGCTTCCCGTCCTTGGGAATCACTGGATAAGAAGCATAATGAGGCGATGCATGACGCAAGCGTTGTCGAGTCTTTTGTGCGCAATAGTGCAAGGAGGCTTGGAGTGACGTTGTCGACCAAGAGACTGGTACGGAGTGTGGTGGACGATGCCATGGCCTCAACGGCGAGAGCATACTGCCGCTTACGACTGACTTTGTTGGACTTGGAATTCCCACCAGCAGATGTCCCCCGCATTTGTTGCTGATCCGAAGACGAACCCATGGGGAGATGATGCGTCATCGGAGCGAGCTTGAGGTACGCAGTTCCGGCTTTTGGTCTCAAGATCGAGCCTTTGCGGGACGATGGAAGTCGAGACATGTAGAGATTTGCATCACTGTACACGCCGTGTTGACTAAAAAGGTCACCTCGATACTGGAAGTTGAGTTTCGCTTCGAGATGCAACTTGGGAGGAAGTGACGAGCTGTCAATCACGCCGATCGCTTCGTGATCCCCAAGAAATAATGGCGCACGTAGCAATGGCGAAGCATGACCATCCCTCCCGGGACTCGGCGAGGACGGCGTCAGCCCCGCGTCGCGCTTGTCCATGATGACTACTACGTAGTATGCGTGAGTACTGACCTTCGAGACCCTGCGTTCTCCACCAATTAGACTGAGTGATAATTTTAGGCACGAGCAACAAACGATCAACCTTTTCCCTCATACCTGTCAAGTGAGTACATGTATTCATGCAAGAAAAGCTTTTGTTTGCACTAGAAAATGTCGTCGAGCACTTCGCCAAGGACCATTCCACCGACGACGCCGGCGCCAACACCGAGCGCAATTTCACCGGCACCGAGCCCACCACCACCATAACCACCACCTCGGTAGTAGCCACCATCACCACCATAATGGCCGTGGTGACCTGGGTAGTAACCAGGGGCCCCATAGGCAACGGCAGGGGTGTACACGACTTGAGGTGGAGGTGCCATCACGACAGGAGGCGGGGCAGCAATCACCACTGGGGGCGGAGGTGGCGCCTGATACACGACTGGTGGCGGTGCGTACTGAGGTGGTGGTGGCGCATACTGCGGTGGTGGCTGAGTATACTGTGGAGGTGGTTGGGCGTACTGTGGTGGTGGCTGAGAGTACTGGGGTGTTGGAGGTGAAGGTTGCTGAGCATACTGCGGTGGGGGCGGTTGCTGGGCGTACTGAGGTTGCTGAGCATACTGGGGCGGCGGAGGC
>JAADWU010000579.1:0-11078 GCA_023336255.1 Pythium graminicola | reverse complement strand
TACAAAGGGAAGTCGAAGTTTTACCCCGGCGTGATATCACGTTGCCGTCTGAACGGAACATTCGATATTGACTATGATGATGGTGAGAAGGAGACTGGAGTGTCAGCAGATTTGATTCGATCATTGGAGTCATCGAGATCGCCTGCCAAGAAAGCAGCTGACTCACTTCGGTCGTCTGTGCAAAAGTTGGAGTCAACTGCAAGCTTTCGTGTTGGAACGCGAGTCGAAGCGCTATATCATGGAAAAGACAAGTATTACAAAGGAACGATCAGTCGAGAGAACTCTGACGGCAGCTACGATGTGGAGTATGACGATGGCGACAAGGAGAGCAAGGTTCCTGCCCGCAACATTCGTGTTTTGAAGGCGAACTCTAATTTCTCGGCAACTGCAGAATTCTCATCGTCGCGACCAAGTCGACCAAGTGCTTCTAGCGGAGCAAGGCGACGAAGTGGAAACTCGTCCGATTAACACCGACGATGTGGTGACACGGTGTTTTGAATAAATTCTGTTACCATCTTTGTCAACTTACTAGCAGGGTATTCTGTACACTTAACTCAAGCCTATTTTCAATCTCGACGTGAACTTGTGGCAGTAGTGACCGTGAATGCAGAGTTTCGTGAGGACGCTTTGCGATTCAATACGAAGAGATCCAACAATGCTGGCATAATAGCATTTCTCTTGGGTTTCTCGGGCGTCGTCCCTACCAAATCGAACTTTGGTCCATTCTCGGGTGCTTCTTTCTTGGTTCGCGTAACGGTTTTTTGCTGGGCCGTGATGAGAATGAGACTCGTGTGGGAGAACAACCTTTTCCATGCGTCCTCGACCTCGGGTGTCCAGTGGTGCTCCGAGACGACTTCCATCGCATGAAACAGCGCGCATCCTAGTGGATCGTAGTGTTCGAGCTTGACACCAAAGCGTTTATGCGTCTTGGTAAGTGCAAGTACTTTGTCTGCAAAGGTTTCCGAGGCCATGAGCGATCGCATGCCCACACTAATGTGGACCAATACTTTGCCACGAATGTGCATCGATGATCGAAAGACAGGCTTGAGTTCAGGGGAATGTTGTTCCAAATACGCAAAGAAGACATCGTACAATTTCATGACTTTGCTGGATTGTTGGTCTCGTGCATGTGTCGTATGTCCTGTCTTTGTTGATTCTTTGAAGACTTTGTCCCAGTGTTCGGCCGCAATGTGACGATGAGCTTCTGTGGATTTCTCACGATATGTAAACGATGGTAAGAGCTTCTCCATGAGCCGAATCTCTCTGGACGAGAATCGCACGGTAACGACGTTTCGATGGGGATTCTTCTCGGTCGGCCTCACGCCGGAGAGTCGCTCAAGCGACGAGGCTCCGCCCATAGAGATTTCGATGCAGTGGCGAGTTGGTCGTGCTTGCAATTGACAAATGAATGACCTTGATCGAGACGGTCTCACGAAAGCAAGCCTTGTTGAAGTAGTGTGGTGAGTAGTCAAGAGACGACCGACCAGACCACGAGATTCCATCCAGACTATGACAAGACCTTGTTTCCTTGCTACGGGTGCTGAGGAGGCAGGAGTCATGGCCCAACTGTCTCCAACACAAGAAGCTGTCTCCGACCAGAACACGAGAGAATTCACTGCTGTATACACACAGAACGCAACGTGTAACAGGTACGGAGAGCAAAAGCATCCTCAATACGATCCAAGTGACCAACGAGTTCAGGTCGGAACTCGTGGTCTAGGACGTGCTTGCCTTATCCTCCCTCTCACACTTGATGCCATGAGTCGAGAGCTCAGGAAAGCCTTCCGTCTCACCTCCACCATCCCATAGCCTTTTGAAACGATGT
Source organism: Pythium graminicola (assembly GCA_023336255.1). Taxonomy (NCBI): domain Eukaryota; phylum Oomycota; class Peronosporomycetes; order Pythiales; family Pythiaceae; genus Pythium; species Pythium graminicola. Next base: position 9,253 of record JAADWU010000579.1, on the reverse strand, counting down.
TGAGTCTGATCGGCCTGAAATACACAGACATCAGAACGCTTCTGATCCCATGTAACAAACGAAACGAAACGAGATGGATGGATTACCAGAGTTCAGTCTCCTATGGTCGATACACCTGACGCAGCTGCAACGTGCCTCGAACCAGCTTCGGTCTCGTAGTACCCAGCGCCTGTGTTGTGGAAGCCATGCGCCGAGGGCCCTTGCAACGACTCGCGGACCGAGCGTTTGCCCAACAGCGCATGAGGCACGAGATCCGCTACGGTTGGCATGATGGTCGTTTTCTTGGCTTTCTTTGGGGGAGGCATCGGTCGTGCCATCAGACGACGGGCGGCAAGCGGCTTGGCGACTTCTTTCGCGATGCGGTCGTCCACACGCTTTTGTGCACGAATGAGAATCACACTCGTGTGCGAAAAGAGTCGTTTCCATGCGTCCTCGACTTGAGGGGTCCATTCGTCTGGTCCCGAGACCACCTCCATCGCATGCAAAAGCGCTTGGCCTAGAGGCTCGTAGTGCTCAAGTTTGACACCAAAGCGTCGATGGGTCGTCACGAGTGGAAGGACTTTGTCCACAAAGTTTACCGACGACATGAGCGTGCGCATGCCAATGCTGATGTGGACCAGCACTTTACCACGGACTTGCATGGACGATCGAAAGACGGGACGGAGTTCAGGGGAGTGATGTTCTAGATATGCAAAGAATTCGTCGTAGAGGGTGAGCAGTTTGCTCTTTTGGCTCGGTCCGGTGGATTCGCGTTGACTGGATTTCGAATTCTTGGACGCGGATGGTGGTTGAATCACGCGTTCCCAGTGGGTCCCGGCGATACTTCGATGGACTTCGGTGGACTTCTCGAGAAAGACGAAGGACGGGAGGAGCGTCCGCATGAGCTTGATCTCTTCACGTGTATACTTTTGTGCTTTGGTTCCATTGCGTTTCGTGGTCGGTGCCTCACTGGGCAGCACCGCCTTGAAGCGACCCGTTGAGAACGGGACGCCCATGCGTCGCGTCGCTTCGTCGATCGATTTGCGGTCTCTGCGAACAATGCGGCGGTGATCGCCATCGGATCAGAACGTGTTCGTCTCCAGCTGTTTCACTGTCTTTGTGTTTCGTGCGACCAGATCGTAGGGAGGTCGAGACAGTGAACAAAGCCTATGTTTGGGCCAAAACCACGAACCCTCTATAATCGAATACGTAGCTTCAACATCGTCCGCCATACAATACAAATAACATATTAAAGGCTGCTATGAATTGCTACCCTGTATATCATGATTGAGTACATTGACATGAGACCTTCACGATAACTCACGACGCAGATGCCCGGAGCCACGTCCACGCCGACGGTGGCGACGCATCGACGACTTCTTGTGGTTTGATATCCTTCTCGTCTCGTTGCTGCATAGAGCGGCTTTCGCTCAAGAGTCGCTCGTACCGTGTTGTTGCATCGTCGCGGTCTTCGTACGGACCGCTTTTCATCGATTGTCGAGCCTCGTCCCTCGTCCCACCCCACCGCTTCCACACATACCACTGTATCGATGGAGTGGGCTCACCATCTTCCAGTCGAGACGGTCGTTGGGGTCCTGGATCCAGTGCCAACAGCTGCAATACGACAAACTGTGTCCGCGATTCGAGCAGTTCACCACGCTCCACACGCAACCGCTGGCCTCGCACACACGGATCGACGGTCGTCGCCACATCAAAACCCTGGGATTCGTCCTCTGGTGTCTCCATTTCGTCGTCTGTCTCATCAACGACCGTCGTCTCCACCGACTCGACGCGCTGTCGCTGTCGTGTGATCGCTAATGCAGCTTGTCGCTGTTGCTCGCGACGCTGTCGATGACGCAGGTACACCCGTTGAATACGTGCGCTCGCCATTGCACGTCGCAACAAATGCACAGCGTACTGTTCACGGAACGTCCGTTGGATAATACGCGCAGCGTCGTGCTCTCGTCGTCGCTGTCGTTCGCTCTCCATGCGCTCAAGCTCGTCAAACATGGCGGTCTCGAGCGTTAATGGTGCTGCTGCATGGTCCCCATCCGTGTCCCATGGCAGTGCGAGCAGCCACTCGATCCACTTGACCGTCGCGCCGTAATCATTCGACGTTGGGTCAGTACCTTCGAGTTTGTCGATCTCTTTAAGTAACGTAGCTTTGGTCGACTCGGACGCTGAGAGTTGGGCGACAGCACGACGCAGTCGAGGCCCGTCGGTTTCTTCCGAACGATTTGGTGACGCTGACGACGCTTCTATGACCTGACGAAGCACTTTGGTCTCGTTCAAGAGACGGGCTACCCCTGGTAGTGGAAACACGTCGAGTGATCGCTCAAAGTAGGTCTGTGCCAATGCAAATTGCCGTTCCCGACAGCATTTCTTGCCCAAATCCCGCGCGAGTGCTGCGTCCTGTGCCCGTGACGCTTCACTTTCATCGTCCATAGTGCTAGTGGTCGCTGTTGCGGCATCTGCAAGTACGTGTGTCGTCACGAGTGCTCGATCGTCCGTATTTTCACGGTGTAAAACAGTCAGCAAAGTCTTCATCTGCAATTGGAGTTGCTCAATTTGCTTTTCCTGGCGTCGAAGTCGTCGCTCACGCTCACTGGCGACGCGCTGAGTCGCTTCGTGGCGTTGTTCGACGGCCACCAACGCGTTCTGCAAGGTCTTCAGTCGCTCGGTCTGTGTCGCGAGCTCCGTTCTGAGCGACTCGAGATGCGACCGTGACTGCTGCACTTCTCGTCGTAAGTACGCAATCTCAAGTTCACGTTTGACGGCTTTTGACGTGATGGCATCAATTGCAAGCGGCGTGTGGCCCAACCCGTCGTTGTGGTCGCTTGAACTAACGGTGACGGGAGCCCCGGCCGCCAGTAGTTTCTCAACAATATGGAGGGCCGACAGCGATTGGGATGGTTCGTTCACAAGGGAACACGCGAGTTCAAACGCTGTGCGGTGCTGTCGGTCACGTACCGTGGGGTCGGCGTTTGCCGCGACCAAATACATCACACAGTCGACATGTGTGGCCGCACAAGCCACATGGAGTGGCGTGGCACCGTCGGCGTCTTGAGTGTCAACACCATCGAAACAGTATTTGTCGTCATCGACACGCCGGGCCGTCACGCTCAGCAACAACTCGATGCACGCCGTGCTGCCGGCCATCGCCGCATAGTGGATCGGCGTCGACCCGCCGAGATTCGGCATCGTCGCGAGGTCAGTGGATGTCGCCAACAGCCGCTTGACGATCGCTACGTGGCCCCCTAGGCACGCGAGGTGGAGGGGTGTGTTGAGTGCAGCGTCGCGTGCGTAGGGTACGGCACCGAGGTGTAGAAGCAGGGTAACAATATGCTCAGCGCCAGCGGCGTGCGGATCGGCTGCGCATGCGTGGTGGAGAGCCGTGCACTGAAATTTGTCTGTGGCGAGCGCGAGGTCGTGACGCGATTGTTCGTCGACGCAGGTCTCGTCCAACACTTGCTGACAAGCGCCGTGGTCCCCAGCACGACACGTGGCGTGAAAGCGCGCAAGTGGCGTTGAAACCTCCTCCATCGACGCATCGTCGTTAGTGATCTGTGGCTGAATAGGAATCGGTTGACCCCCGGCACACGCAAGACACTCGGCAGCGGCTTCGCCTGCCAAACACAAAATACGCAAGTGCATTGGGCGATTGATGTCCTCAACAAGCCGCTGAAACACACGTCGTGAGACCATGACGGCCGGGATCGTGATGTGATCGGCGCGGACGTGGTCCACACTCATGACAAACGCCGCATCCTCGTCGTCGACGTCGTCATTGCCCACAATGGCAGCTACAGCACCGCAGCGCTGAATACGCTCGAGTTTCGCCGGAAACGTACATGCGCCACGCTGTACGAGCGCAATGGCGTCGACGAGATCACTGGCGTTGTGTACTGTGTCTTCGTGCGCCATGAGCGGATCACACACAACGCGTGGCCCTTCGTACACGGCGTTATGAGCGACGGCACCAAAGTCCCCGAGCGGCGCAAAGTAGAGCACATACTCGGAGGCACTCGTGGCCCACTGAACAAAAGCAAACACAGGGGCTTTCGGCTTGACCTCAAGTACGGTCGGTGGGGCGGGAGCCGCTGAAGCTTGCTCTATCGCCCCCGACTGGATCGCAGCAGCACGAGGCGACTCGACAGGTGTTTCCCACCGCTTGATAAGTGACGTGGTCTTGCGCTTGAGAGCTGCGCCCCAACCACCGCTTGCGCTGTCATCGTCCTTTGCGCTTTCGTGCTTTTCGTAATGCTGAATTGCGACCCGGCGCGCAGCTTCACACTCGGAGACGAGTTCGTGCTCACCCGTGGGTTCGTGGATCTCAAGCGTGAGTATGCCTGTGTGAACGGACGGAGGGTACTGCTTAAAAAGTTCCCGTACATCAACGAGACACATCATGACGCATGGGATCGTGATCTCAACGTCAGGCGCCGTATCGGCGGCCATTGTAAACATCGCAAACGGCTCTTCACGCGAGTTGTTGGCGAGGATCATGGCGACAGCACCGGCTGCTTGGATTCGCTGGGCCTTGTCGACGAACGAGCAACCACCACGGACGACCAGCGCAATACAACCTCGAACGGCGTCTGCGTTTGTGATCGTTGGGCGATCGGCACGCGGTGGATCGACACATACGAGACGCGTACGATGCACAATCGGTGCGCGGGAACCGAACGTCGCGAGCGGACACATGCGGCGGCCGAGTGCCTCGTCCCACGTGATGAACGCATGCGCCATGGTGGTGAAAGACCAAATGGATCTCTTCGACGAATCCATGGAAAATGAAGAGATATATTCTATGAAACGTAATGCGAAGGTACCCATATTGGAATAAAGAAAAGACTCTTTAGTTGTCCTGTCTAGCACAGTGACGGCATCGATCGTGCTGGAACCGCTCAATCCACTCGAGACGCTCACCTACGGCCGCCAGGGCCACATTGTACCACCTTTCCTCGTCTTCGTCTGTGAACTCCACCGTCTTCGCCAACAGATCGTCCAGGGGCGTCGTCACTAACAATGATGAGTGACCAATAAGCTCACACCGGACGGCGTAGACGCATTCGGTTGGGACGAACGGTGTGGGGACTTCTCGACCGAAGGTAGCAGCGACCAGAGCGTTCGTGCATTGGTGTGTCTCAATCCGCTGACGTTGCTCAGTCTCTTCAGCAAGCGTAGGGATGCGCTCGACGTTATTCACATACTCCACCACTTGGTTCCCTGACATCCCTGTCGTGGTGCTCACGGTTTTAAACTGCGCCAGGACTACAGCATCTTCCAACGCGGAATTCAAGACTTTGATCGTGATATCAAAGTCACAGTTCATGTTGACAGACACCCACAGATCAGTCCAACCAGGTGCTAACCAGACACCTGCAGGACGCCAAGGAGTTGGTTGTTGCGGAAGAACGCGCGCTGTCCTTTACAGAACCGCAATTCAGCGGTGCCCTCCGGCTCGTGGCAAAAGACGCGGTTCCATGTTCGCTTTCTTGAGGGCAGCATCACGTTGCGTGGGAGTAGCGACTCGCAGAGACCATCGACGACTTCCAATCCAATCGTCAAGATCGCGGTGTGCATGCAAAACAGAGTGGTCTCTGGAGTCACGGGAGGGGGAATCCTAATCGTCGCAAGCACATTCATCACTCCATGCAGCGGGACCTCGGTGGGGGCAATGCTGTTGTGGAATGTGGCGGATGAAAAATGTTCGTGGAGTAGCTCGTCACCCATAGAAGCCGCAAGTTCAGAGGTCAACTCGCCCGTAAAGATCATGCGCGCGAGGTGATCGGTCGACTCATTTGTGCTGACCGTAAGATCATCGATGGCGTTTACCACCGCGGTGGGGAGGTCTTGATCGTGGCGTAGGCGTGTGGTTGTATGCAAAAGCTCAGGGATCCCTTCGTCCACGTGGACGAGAATGGCATCGACGCGAGTGGCGGTCACACAAGCACAAAAGCCCCACCAGCATTCGTGTCTAGAACGTACGCGAATACCGCTGCATCCGGACTACGCAAGCGTCGTACTTCTTGAAAGCCAGCGTCGCGTGCACACGCTTGGACGAGACTTCGCGATTCCAGGGACAAAGTCGGGGGCAGTACCATTTCCAGCACCGATACTTCTGTCTCCAGTTGGTGCTCGACAAACTCTCGCATACCATGAAGGAACGCCGTCACTGCCGCTTTGACGTTGGCTTGATTTTCTAATGCCTGATCGCCCTGTTCGAGAAACACCGTGAGCTGGTGAAGACTCTCGTCGTCCGGTGTCCAGAGCTCTTGTGAACCGAGTGCATAGACGATGGGGCTGAAGAATGGGCGTTGATTATGAGGATTGAAGACGCCCAGCGTCACAGTCTCTGATCACATGTCGACGACGAGTGCGTGCATTTGTAAAGTGAGACGTTGGGTTCATTCCGAAGAATGTTCGATGAAATAGAATCCAAAGTGTACCTATATCACAATAGAGAGAATAGCCCCCATCAATCTTGAAACGACGCATAGTTCCTCAAATGTCACGCCTCACCACTGCATCGTCGTCGAGTGCCAAAGCGCCATTCAAATGGTACGTGGATGCCGACAAACACGTCGTGACCTGGAATTTCGAACGTCGTGGATGGGTGAAAACCGATGGCGGCGATTGGAACATTTATTGGGCCTCAAAAGCCTCAATTAAAATGCTCTTCAATCCAGAAAATGGCGTCCGCCTCGTCGACGGACAGTATGTTAATCATTTTCCTAACCACTATGAACTCACACGCAAAGATCTGATGGTCAAAAACATCAAACGCTACAAACGCGACAGTACGACACTGGATTTTCTTCCTACGACATATACGCTCCCGGCCGACTATTCACTCTTTGTCGAAGAATTTCGACGCAATCGCAACACCATGTGGATCATGAAACCAAGTTCGAAAGCACAAGGAAAAGGCATTTTCATCGTCAATAAACTCTCTCAAACCAAGAAATGGGCCACACCGAACCAACGATGGGCCACACCCAATGCTAGTGCAACGACCGCCTCCACCAGTGGAGCTCCAGTCGTACGAGAAGGTTACGTCGTATCGAGGTACATTGAAAACCCCTTGCTCGTAGGAGGGAAGAAGTTTGATCTTCGCATGTACGTCCTCGTCCTCTCGTATCGACCATTGCAAGCACTCGTGTACCGTGAAGGATTTGCACGTTTTTGTAACGTCAAGTACTCGGCCGACGTCGACGCCATGGACAATCCGTTTGTGCACCTCACAAATGTCGCTGTCCAGAAGAACAATGAAGAATACAACAGTAACCACGGCGGCAAGTGGAATATCAAGAATCTCCTCTTGTACGTCGAGGCCACGCGCGGCCATGGACGTGGGGACAAATTACTCGCGGATATTCATGCCGTCATGTTGCACTCCTTACGGGCAGTACAACACGTGATCATCAACGATCATCACTGCTTCGAGTGCTACGGCTACGATATTATCGTGGACGACACGCTTAAACCATGGCTTGTTGAAGTGAACGCGTCGCCGTCGCTCACGACCACCACGACCGACGACCGTAACATGAAGAGTCGACTACTGCGTGATGTGCTGGAACTTGCCGTGGTCAACGACTCACCCGATGCCAAGCGAATTCTGCCGCAAACACCGACACTCAGTGCAACGAACGGATTTTCGTGGCTCGTGAACGAAGCAGTAACGCTCGAGGCCGACAAACAGCGACTTGAAGCACAGCGAAAGCAACAGCAACGCAAGACATCCACGCAATGGCGCTGAATACATTAGGAACGTCTCTCCTGTGTGTCGTTTTCCCCATCCTGGGCTTGGTGTGCTTGCTCCACATTCGCAAATAATGGAGGACAGAGCGTTTGCTCTCAGACGAATCGCTGGGGGAACAGACCGTGGAAGCAGTCAATTGAGAGCGCTGTGCCCGTGTGTTGTGTCTGTTCGCTGTCTCTCGGAACAATGAGCCAGGACGGCCGTTGCATCGCGTCCGACTTGACCAGAACATGATCTTGGCTATGTTTTGCATATCAAAACCGTAATAACGTATAAATGGCTTCGACAAAATCCGTCATCACACAATCATAGAGGCATGAAAACCTGTATAAATTGAAATACCTTCATATAAAGATTGTATACGAGATCAACTACATCGCACGACACCTTCCGTTTTGATGCCTCGGAGGCTCTGAATGTGCCCATGCTTCATTCACACTAGATGGCATTTCATCGCCTGAATGAGAAATGGTTTCTCATTTAAAATGCGAATGGATCCTTTCAACATACGAATCGAACGACAGCTCATGTGTGCTCAATAGAGGACCCTACGGAGAATGCCCCCATCGCTCGCGGCGGTGCTCGCGCCTCTGTGTGGCTGCGTCTCGGTGGAGTTGGCGCGTCACTCGACCACACATTCGCTGCGTACACACTTTGCGTGGGTCACGGTGCGTATTTCGAAGGATGTCGACGCCACCGTCGTGCGCGACGCATTGACGCTGTTGGTGACGGCGTTGCAGCACACAAATGGACGCAAAAGCGAGTGGAAAACCATATTCGCGTTGCTTCACCTCGACGACCTTGATATGTGGGATGAAATCCAAGCGCGTGACGAGGCACAGGTCCATATTCGCCTTTTTCTCGCGTCGAATTTCGCACACAATCGTATCCTGAGATTGCGGACTGTGCTGGGTCTCGAGGACGACTCGGAGCATGAGATGGAAGAAGTAACACAGCTCTTTCGAACAACGAGGCGACAACGACGCGAGAAAATCAGACTCCATCTCGCCCTAGAGACATCACAAGCGTCGGATCAACATCCGAGAGACCTCACCGACCTCTTGAGTCTCGTAAGCGAGTTGAAGCAAGTTACGCGTTGGGAACTACACGCCCTGGAGCTTAGTGAGGTTCCGTTGGAACTAGACAGCCAGATTCTCTCGCTTCTTGAGTCGTTGAGTCACAACATCCCGCTCATCGCTACCCTCAGCATCCGCCTGCCGCTCATGTCTACAGTCGCCCACGTAACCAGCGCCCTGCAACGCATCGACCACTGCAGCAACATCTCCGAATTGACCATCATCTTTGGCAACGGAGGCCATTTGCCACCTATTGTCGACGCGGTCACCGACATGAGTCACGTCCGTTACGTGCGTCTCGTGCGCTGGATGTCGCGACGCCATCATCACCAGCTCATTGAAGACGTCGATCTCACAGCATTCTTCCGACCAAGTACCACAACGTCGCCCATGCCAGCGATTCGCTGTGCGGACTGGACGCTCAATCCCG
>JAADWU010000578.1:0-11088 GCA_023336255.1 Pythium graminicola | reverse complement strand
GATGTATGGTCCTGCACGAGAGAAATTGGCAGGCATCCCGAGTGTGCCGATGCCGTAGACGACACAAAAGAGGTTGAATGACGCCTTGGCGTCTTCGAGCGTGAACCACGAGCCGAGTCCCATGGTAATACTTGAATACTGGATAGAGGAACTTGAGACCTTGGAGGGAAAATGGCGAATGAAGTGGATCTGGAATGGAATATCGAGGGCCTTCCATTCCAGTCCTAGAAAACCGACAGTCTCGCTTACTAGTCGAGGCTTTGGCGATCTTGCGGTGTTAGGAGCGTGCGCCTTGGAGAGCCGGAATTTGGCCGATGGATCAATGTCACCATATCCCTGTACCCATGGCCATGCGACAGTGAACTAGCCACTCGACCCAATCATGACTGCTATCAGTTGATCAATTGTGCGTAGGCTCTCCTGAACTGCATTGTTAACAGTGGTACCGGTCCATTAACCGTAGTGGAGGCTGCACTTCTGCTCACAATCGTTTGCACATCATCGTCACTTGTCGACGAAGTGCAAGTACATAGAAACTGTCAGGATAGTGATTTGAGAATCGCCACAAAAACACGATCGAAGACTGAGCCAGACCTCAAAACAGATCACCGGATCTCCGGTGCAGCACGGATACACAAAGTTGGATCAGATGCGATGCGATTGGCCAACTGCTCGCGACGTGGCGCGTCCAAAGCCAATCAATGCGATGACTGGACGTCGACTGCCAAATCGTTGATCTCATTGACTCGTCCCATGTTGCAGTGAGTCACAACACAATGTGACGAGGCATATCCTTGTGATTCTGTTTCAAGTCGATGGGGATGGACACACGATCAGTGTCGACGAGAAACTGTACTGCGCTGGACTGAAAACCACTCGTCTGGACTGAGCAGGGTCAGGCAGTGGTGGTGGCCGATCCGAGCTCCTGTGACGCGTCCCATTTGTCGGGAAGTGGTCCATCACCTAGTCCTGCAAGCGCGCGAAGCCGGGTAAACATGATCAAAAGTTGTCGAAACATTTTCCACGTCTCATTCACCAACAATGTGCGCGTTTTGACAAACGCTTCTTTTGATTCGTCGATAAGTAGCGCCGTCACGGATGGAGCCCCCACACTCATGCGACGATTGCTCGTGAGATCATTCATGACGTTGACAGACGAACGACACATTGTCGCAGCGTCGGGTGGTTTACGTAGCTCTTCGTTCATCTTCTCAAGGCGCTCGAGGAAAAGTGTGTAAAGTGCTTCAAGTTGGGCGACATCTTGGCTTGACAATGTATCGGAGGAGCCAGATGAACTCAAGTACAGGATCTGGCGTTGGATAGCACGTGCACCGTTCTTGGGTACTCGTCGAGATACCGCTTCTGCTTGAATATCATTGTTCTTTCCCACACGCCGGAGTTCATCAAGCAACAATCGACAAGGCTCATCGTATGCTCGCCATGATTCGATGAGAAACTTGGCTCGACCGTCAACGTCTGGCTGTGGCTTGAATGGAATCGGAGATGCATGTTCTAGACGTCGTAGTTCAATCAGCGTTTCACGCGCTAATAACGGGAAGCACGCAGCAGCCAATCGGTCACTCATGTGATCCACTGGACGAGGTTGCTCGTTGGAGGATAAACTCGCTTTTAGTTTACTTGCTGAGAATGTTGAGCTTGTTCCACCATTAATTTTGGCTCTTGGAGGCTCGTGCGTGTCACGTGGCTCCGTTAAACACATGCGTCGGAAGATCGCACAGAGTTCCTCATTGTTGAACGTGACGTCTGCTTTGTGAAGCATTGTAGCGATCGTATCGAGTGGCAGGGACGAGCCAAATTGCGCAATCTCTTCCTCCATCGAGCAGCAAATCACTCGCAATTCATTCATCCGTAGCTGGATGTACCTCTTCCACTCTTGCAGTGCAAATACGAGGAACGTATCGGCGGTCATGAACTGTTTGGGTGTCACATCAACATCACTTTTCAATGCAAAGCTGCCACTGAGCATTGATGTTGGCAATGCAGGAGTCTTCCAGATGGTCAAATGCTCTTCAAGTCGCATTTTCATTCGCTGCTTCTGGTCGGTTCCAAGTTTTGTGAATGCCGCAACGAGGATTCCTTCTGCTGCTGATTGTTTGATCAAATCTTCCTGGTTTGCTGTCTCATCTTGGTCTACAACTGAACCAACTGGGACTGACGTGGTGTGAATCAATTGAAATGTATGCAATCCGCAACGAAAGATTGCTTGTAGGAAAGCCAGTGCCTCATTTTGGCCCATCAAACGATCGTCGGGGGATGTCTCACTCATGCAACACAAGTATGAAAACAGCAACACGCGTTGATCGTGATCACGTAGCATTGCTCGGCAGTTGACAAACACATCGTGGAGTAGTTTCTCAGCTTCACTTCGGGTTCCAAACTGTTCCACAAAAGCGTCGTACAAGAGCTCCACAAGCAATGGCTTCGGTGCCAAGCCGATGCCTCCGTTCACGTCGCTGATCATACTTGATCGTGCACTGCATCCGTTATGGAGCAGCACATTGCTCATCATACTCAACTCCAAAAGGAGACACTGAATGTAGTCGAAACGAAGCGACCGTCGCAACACATCAGATATCACGAATAGTACCCATTTCGCTGGTCGTTCGGCCTGTCGAGAACTGAGTTTGTTGCGTTGGCTTGCGTACGATGGATGGAAGAGCGGTCTCATGACGAGTGGGGCTCCCATATCCTTTTGCAAGTGCTTGCGAAAGAGATTTTGCACACGTTTGACGGATAAGTTTTGTCGCACCGTGTCGATCAGTTGTTCAACTCTATAGAAAAACAAGACGGTTAGATTAACAAATGCCCATTGTGCGAGGTACGCATCAACGTACGTGGTCTTGTCCCCAACGCGAACACAATCCACCACGGCTTGGATCGCTTTTTCGAAGCAGAAAATGTTTCTTGAACTGAGAACACCACCAGTGGAGTCTTTCTTTGCAAGGTTTGACATGAGAAGCGCGTTAAGCAGCCGATGAAAAGCAGTAAGTAAATAAACACCGTCTGTCAGCGCCCCACCACTCGCAATGGTACCATTTTCATCCATGAGGGAATTCGATAGCTCATGCATAAGGGAATCCGCGAGGCTTCGTGTCCATATGGGTAGTTCTGCCGTCATTGTGACCAGTTGTTTGTGCATCAAAGTGAAATACTTGTCGACCACGAATGCCGCACGCGAGCTTGTTGATAAAGCTGCCTGTGATGGAGCACGTGGATCATCATAGCCGCACTCGGCGGCAAGTTTAGCGATTGCAGCAACTGGATTCTCAAGCCTCATACAAAACGAGAAGAACTGCGCATACTCGGCCGCTTCTAGGAACGATTCGAAGTTGACAGACCCATTCCCACGCATGAATGCCATACGGAAGAGAGTAGCAATCATAAACGATGGGATTTCGTCGTTGAGCGTACGGATCATGATACGAAACTGTTCCATGTCCATCGTCGGGGCTGCAACGGCACTGACTGACGACCGACCGCCGAGGGGACCAATGACTGAAGACGGCATTGATGTCGCAGTCTGAAACATCAAACGGATGGCTGCTCGGCGATGTGCTTGTTCCTCCTTGTACTCCATCAGCATTAACTCGACCCAAAGATGTGCATCAACGAACTGGAGTGGTCTAGAATCAGGAGAGTCGTCACTTGCGTCCTCGTCGCGAGGCCTTTGCTGTAACTTCCCTCTATCGAGGAGGTCCGAACCGCCCTGTACAACACTGGCGTTTGTTGGTGTCAAGAATACCGTTGGTCGCTCTTGTTCTGGTAGATTTGTCACAGCAAATGCCAAGAGTTTCTTGTCCAATGCCGTTCGCTCGGCCTCCGTAGCTTTGCTCAATACAATGCTAGTGGCGAGCAAAGCATGATAAGGCGAAATCCAAATGGTCTTGGGTACTAGTCTTGTCGCCTGAACTGTCTTCATCAGATCAGAGGAACTTTGGCGCCCACCGAAGTCCTTTTCGTATTGTGCGCTGAAGTGTTCGTAGCTGACGAAGTGACGCAGAGGCCCCCAATTTACCTTGCCACCCAAGAGAACATCAAGCACACGGTAACAGTAGAGCATGAATACCTGTTCGTCTTCTCCATACTTCTCGTCCAGCAATGACAGAAACAGCTTCGCCTCCAGATATCCTTCTTGGACCAAGGCCTTCACTCCATAATACAAACACCAACGATCTTCGTCGGCTTGCAGTTGACGTTGTTCTTCGCTTCGCTCTTTGTGCATTCCATTCAGTGCAGCAGCTCTTCGATCGGTGGCATCCTTGCCAGTTTCATTCTCTTCGTCCCCATCCGGATCACCACCGCCTTGTTGAAATGCTTTTTCCTCTCGTAGTGATCTCCACGGTGAGAACCAAGAATAAACAAACTCAGGCATTCGAATCCGTAAGGGAAAAGCTCCACCATTGCTCTTGCACATTGCATCGTCGAGTTGCTTGGCGAACAAAATTGATCGCATACAACTAAGGGTCCATGACAGTTCGCGCTGTGGTCGTCTTCCTCGCAGATTGGGCAGCAAGATCCGAAAGTACATGCACTGGACTCGCTTTCTCCTCGGTTCAAGGACACCGCTAGATCCGGTCTCTTTGATTGGGTCACTTTCGTCGTCCACTTCGCTACTCATCGTTTTGACGCGTGATGTGGTAAGACCACCAGTTCGAGATATAGTCCGTAAACTCTCCTTGCAACGAACACACACGGCAGCCGATCCAACTCCACGATCACGAGAATTCGGCCTCTTGGACGGCAATCTTCCATCCTCCTGATCTTCGTCTTCGTCATCCTCATCCTCCTCTGCTGCCTGGGCTTCTTCGATCCGACGCTGTTCATCGTCGTGAGCCGCGCGTAGTTCTTGGGCAGCAAGCAACTCGCTCTGATGCTCCATGAGATTCGCAATGATCTCGTCTTTCGACGTAATGATCGGATCAAAGTTTGCGATTTTTTCCCTCAGGATTTGATTCTCGGCAATCAGCGTTTCTTTCTGCTCATGGAGTTGTTGATTTACCTGAACAAGAGGCCGCAAACGATCAAGCTCTTCTTTGCAGGTTTCGAACTTCTTTTCGAGCTTTACATAGTTCTCACGCAGCTCCACAGCTTTGACTTTGTCGGTATCTTCCCGCATTTGTCGAAATATCGTGTTAAGGGTCTTCATTGTGTCGCCCATCTTTGTCATTTGATCTTTGGATTCAGCCATCTTCCGTTCCATTTCCTCTCGCCTGGTTTCAAAGCCAACGCTCAAGCGCTTAGTCTCTTCGTCGTATTGATTCTTCATCTGCTGTGTATCGAGCGCATGCGTTTCACTCGCCAGACGCAGTTCATCTCGTGTTTGATGTAGCTCATCTAGTGCGACTGTTAGATCTTGAGTGCTTTGATTGTACATCCGCTCCAACTTGAAGAACGCTTTGGCGTAGCATTCACGAGTCTTCCGGAGTAGCGCCCCTTGTTCCAAGAATGATTTTGTTAACATTGCTTCGATCTCTCCCAACACAACATCCGACCACTTTTGTTCGAAGAGCGTACGGGCAAGGCACTTTTGATCGTCGGTAAGAGACTTGTTGTCGTCGTTGTCTTCTCCATCGTTTGGTGTCCTCGTCGGATCGTTTCGTGATCTTTGGGACTCGTATCGTTGGGCGACTTTTGCCTGGATAGTCATCACGTCACGTTCGATAGTTGCTAGTTGCGGATCTGTTGACGTGCCTACGTCAGACTGCGTCGCCTTGTGCGCGAACCGCACTGCAATGTCGAAACACTTCTCCAAGTCGAGCACATCCACTCTCCGCGATGGTCTCTCAACATTTGTGAGACTGTTGGCTCCTCCGCTGCTGGCGTTCGCACTTACACCACTGGAACTCTTTGACCTCTCCTCAGCACCAGGCAAGAACTGCCAGATCTTGGTGTGCTTGCTTTGAACGGCATGGAAACAACTCTCGGACAACTTCTCGATCGTGTAAAAGTGGGAGACGGTGTCGTCAAGAGGTGGTGAAGGCGTGTCCGTATGATTTGTTGATCTGATCACTTCCTTGTGCTCCATACGGGGAAGCTTCTTCTTGCTCGATGAATGGACGACAGGTGTTTGCTCGCTTTCAGTCTCAAAATTACCTCGAAACAATGAAATTGTGTGAAGTGACTTGTCTGTCTTCTGATCCAGGAGGAATTTGCGCACATCAAACTCGCCAGAAGTGGTGGTTGGATAGACTTCAACCTGACGCTGGCTTCCCTTTGCCCTCACTGGCTGTAGTTGACTCGCTCGTGGAGATGAACTGCGTGAGGCATCAAGGTCGAAAAGAGACGAGCCTATACTTGTGAATGGCCGGCGTTGTTGCTGGGCTACTGCCTCGCTCGCCTGCCTTGGTCGTACTCCACCAATTGCCGTCGCTGGTACACGCCTTGCCTCGGGCTTCCACGACCCTTGCTCGGACGCATTTGTCATACCTATGCAGTGATCAACCTAAGACTCCGCAATCACGACCGTGTTGAACTGCGTTCGATGGATCTGAAGATTGAACGAAAGGTCAGCGGTTAGAGCCTCAAACCCGAAACCGACTCACCACACATGTGAAAATAGAAAATGCAAAGGTATCATAATCTTGAAGGTGGACTATCGGCAGTATCCACAACTTTCTGAAGCTAGGACTGCAACGCTTGTCTTGTTCAATTATCTTCCAATTATACTTCAGAGTCGATCAAGATCCACTTGATTCGACGGAAGCACTTACGCACAATCTCTTCGAGCAAACCGTAACGTCCACTGTACATGAGAATGTTGTGCATAAGGCGTAGACGATCTCCGACATGACGAAGCCGCTTCTTGATGAGATCAAGCTGGAACGTGCCAAGGCCAACCGGGATAAGGTTGTCAACGATTGTGCGGAAAACGTAGCCATCAAGTGGATCGTCGAGATCCACACGAAGACGTAGTTCGGCAGGCGCATCCGGACCCAAGGCATCGAGCTTTTCCTGGTAACTCTTGAGAAGAGAGGACACCACTTCCCAAGAAGCATCCTGTCCTTCAAGTGGTGCGAGCTTCGTGGCATGGGCAAGTTCCGGGTTGAACTTCTCACGTCCAACAACACGAAGGAGCATGTTGAAAAGGGCCAATTGGTTGGCAATGACGTCACCTGGCTTGTGATGGAACTCCTTGTAGATCGCTTCCGTAATCCAGAAGATAGCCAGAGCTTCGGCACAATCATCTCTACACTCCCAAATGAGTTTTGCAACCGAACGGTCCACATTCAGCTTGTAGTCAGGCGTGAGGATTCCCATATGCGACATCCACTTGACGGATTGTGCGAGGTACGATGGTTTATCTCCACCTTCTTCACTCGCGCCGGTGATGTACTCGTAGAGCGGATGAGAAACAATTCGACTGATGATTTCCGCATCTGGATGAGGTGTGAGTAACCGTTGAAGAGACACAGTCGGGTACAGTGACTTGCGTCCTGTAACGTCAGGAAGTAAGCCTCGCATGAGGAACTGGATACGAGACCAGCTCAAGCCAGCAAACACAAGATTGCCTTGTCGATCGAGACCACGACGACCAGCACGACCAGCCATCTGTTGAACCATGAGCGAGGTCAAAACGCCTTCCGCTGTATCTTCACAGAAGACACACGTTCGGAATGGCATGTTCACACCGTACGCAAGCGAATCATCTGAAAACACAACAGCGAGACGACCTGCCTGCGCGAGAGACTGCACGATGCGAAGGTAACCAGCTGGCAAGTTCTGCGCGTAAATTGCGATGCCTCGACGAAGCGAACGGACCAAAGGATGCCCATCGTCGGAATCTTCAGAGAGTTCTCTACGAAGCTGCCAACGGATCTCCTTAAATTCTGTCGCAGACAAGCGGTATCCAACAGGAGTGAGCACAAAGTCTGGATGTGGGGCATAAATGTCCGGCGGCGGACGTTCCTCAAAAGCTTGCGTCTCACGCGCTTCATCTTCCTTGTCTTTCGACTTCACCTTGGCTTCTCGCTTTTTCAATGCAGCTTGGTTCTTCTCCCATTCAGCGTACTCAGCCTCAACCTTTTCGCGGAAAAGTGGGTATCTTGCAATTTCTGCTGCTTCGACATCAGTCAGAAGCTTATTAAAAAGTTGACGGCAACGCACGGAATCAAGCTGAAAAGCAATGGATGGGGTCAAGTTCTTCTGCACCAGTTGTTGCACAAGCGCATACACATCAACGGAGTTGCCGTTAACATCGTGCCCTTCAGTCACGTCGAGAAGCGTCTTTCGAAGTGATTCGGATGGCGCAAAGAAATCAAGAAGCTCTTGAGTAGCCTTCGGTTCTTCCTTTGCCAATGATTGAAGGCGTTTCTTGATGAGATCCTCGTACCGTTTCGACTCCATTAAGGTGATACGATGACATCTCGTGCCAAGATCCACTTCAGCGCCATCATCGTCGTCATCATCGTCATCATCCTTGGATTTCTTTTTCTTCGAACTCTTCTCTTTGTCCTTCTTGGACTTCTTGTCTTTTTTACTGTCTTTTCCAGAAACGGGTGTTGCAGGAGCAGCTTCCTCAACCTTGAGCTGAAAAAATTTATACGGTGAGACATCTTCGATTCTCTCTTGAGCGTAAAATTTCTCCATCGCCGTCCAGAGTGCAAACGTGTCTCGTGGCGTGAATGCGAGATCACCACTCTCAAAACCTTCATTGACAAGATAATCGAGTGTAATACCAGCACATGGGTGCAACACTACAAGATCCTTCTTCCCTTTCACATCTTCGGATGTGGCTTGCTCCTCATGCCAAATCATACGCTGCAAATTGATGAAGCGTCCCTTGTATTCGAGAAGATGTACCGGTCGTGGGTGGTGCAGTTGCCACCAACTCAGCAGTTTCTCAGCATTGCCAATGGTCGCCGACAGCGCCAAAAACGGGCAGTTCACAGCTTTGACAATGCGTTCAAGAGCATCTCCTTCGGCACCATTCAAATCGTGGACTTCATCATACACAGCGTATTCAAAATCGTAGCCAATATCAATCAATGTCGACTCGACCGCACGCGGGGTACCAACCGCAACCTTGAACTCATCAGGCAAGAACACCGTACCTTCGGTAATCAAAGCAACCGTTCCCTTGACCATGGCTTGGAAAAGTGCAGCAACTTGCCATGCGAGTGGATCTGTTGGTACAATGAACAGCACCTTGCCACCGACCACCGAGACATAGGACGAGAGGACGGTCTTGCCACTACTCGTTGGCGCACACACAATGACGGAATGCTTGTTATCGATGTGACCCAACACTGTTCTTTGCCAATCATCAAGAATAAACTTGTTCATGTGGTGCATATTGAGGGGCGGCAAACGATCCGACATTTCCGTCAGTTGAAACTCAATGAGATCCCGATTCTCCAAATATCCATTCACCAGTTTCGTGTACTTGCGGTATTTCTTGTGCACAACATTGAGTTCTTCACGGAGCTTATCATCTTCTTCTTGTTCAGCTTTGCGTTGTTTTTCTGCTTTTTTTCGGCCGTCAGGACCCATCACCGATCGCGTGGGGACCAGTTGCGTGCGTTGAATTTCCCAAAGCGTATCGACCGCATCCGTATACTCTTTTTTCTTCCAACATTCTTTGAGAATCTCATACAATTGCTTCAACCGACCAGTCGACGTCGTCATTTTCATGGTCAAGAGATTCGTGGATTTTTTCACATTCGAGAGTTTTTCTTCATCGATTTTGCTTTGTTTCTCCAATTTATCTTTGGCCAATTGCAAACGAATGAGATCTGCTTTCTTGAGTTTTGTACCATTAGTGGCGTCTTTAGTTTTTTTGTTGGTACTTTTCTTGCCATCGTTGGGTTCATCCAACATCGGCGTCGTCGTAGCGTTGGCCGCTTCGGTTTCAGTTTTTTCTTCCGGCCAGAGGTTTCGTGGATTAAATGGATTCGTTGGCGCTAAATCCCGCAGAATCACAGGCATTCGATCGGGCCACACTTTATTCCAGTTGACATCGCGGAGATCTTCCTTCAACGACATGTTGTCCAGGGGGGAGTTTCCAACGCAAAAGGAAATGGTGGCAAAAATCCAACAACACCAGAACCAACAATGATACAAAACGGAACAAAGCCAACTTCACGTGTCCCGAATGTCCCGAATTCGACAAATCAATCCAACAAGGGACAAGGATCTCTATCTACTGCAGGATGATTGGCTAAAAATGGATAATGTATCGAGCAGCTCTATTGTGGATGGGAATCTGGGAAATGCGTGCGGTAGTCGCTCGCTCGCTGTGCTCCGGCACCACGCGACACCGCGTCGTTCGCACGATTGATCTCCGTCAGCAGAATGAAATTTCTCAGGGTCTCAACATAGCGCTGTTGCCTCGTCTGGCAATGCGTTCTTTTGCGTCAACGACTGGCAATGGTGATTCAACCACGATGGACGAGCTACTCAAGCGTGACTTTCGTCGCTGGCTGGGCAAAGAAGCACAGCTGCTGGCTGTGATGATCGTGCTTGGTATAGGTGGTGTACAATTGTACCAGGTATGCTATTTATCGTGGATGTCGTTCAATCCAAACCGAGTTCTGATGGTGATGACTCGTAGCATCGTGAGAGTGCACCTGCAAAGCAAATCACGACGTTGTTGGACAAAGCCCGTGAGAATGCTCAGCAGGTGAGATAACCATACATTGGGCATATCACGTTGCTGACGCCCATACACTAACAATGTCTGTGGATTCATCCAGGAGGATCGTAAGTCTGCGCTCCAAAATTGTTTGAATGCCTATCGAATCGCGAAATCGACCAACGCACAAGGTACGAGTGTTGTGTCAGTATTCCTGGACGACTCTAACGAACACGCGTGTTCTAGATCGGCATTTGTTCGAAATGGCATTCCTTGTCGCTGCTCAATTTGAGTCTCTGCGTAACGTCAGCCAAGCGACCAAGTATTATCATGAGGCGTTCAGCAGTCTGCCATACATTCGCGATGCTGCGGAACGCAACATGAGTCGCGTTGTTGTGCTTGATCGCATTGCACAGTGCTATCAAGACCGGTACGTGGTCTCACGGTATCGATTCTTGTGTGCACAATGGGACTAAGGCAGTTGTTTTTCAGGGGCG